>RJWJ010039346.1:0-14517 GCA_004363605.1 Indri indri | reverse complement strand
TGGAGCCATCCTGGCTAGAGTGGAGATGATAAACTAGAGAGAGCAGTGAGTAGTTGAGACCTGAGAGAGAATGAGAGCTAAGAAAGCAAATCATATAGGACCATAAGCCATAGTTAGAGGGTTGGGGCCTGAGGGTTTGAGAATTAATTAGAGACATGTTTAGGAGAAACTTCATAGGACTGTGGTGATTAAGTGCTATTTGTGTGTGTGTGTGTGTGTGTGTGTGTGTGTGTGTGTGTGTGTGTTTTAGGTGCATGAGTGGTGGTTTGGGATAAGGAGGCCTAGTGGATGACTCCCAAGTTTTCTGTCTTGAGCAAATGAGTACGGTTCACTGATACAGTGAACACTGGAGGAAAAACTGGTTGGATAAAAAAGACAATGACTTAAGATTTTGATATGGGAATTTCTTTATTTCCTTTGTGTCTCCCACAGAGCACAACATTATTAGCGTGCATAATATACACAAAAATGCTAAGTTCATAAATGAAAGGAAATTCTATATGTCTATCTTTTTAATAGGACTATTTAAGTCTATTTGTCAATGAGCTAATATTCGTTGAGTTTCTATTATGTAACAGACACTGTGCTAAGAGTGTATTAAGTTCTTGTAAGAAATATAAGTAAAAATAATCGGTAATCCATTGTATAGCTCAGAAAAGGGATGTGGGAATATTCAGAAAAGGGATCTGGATCTGGGAATCTTCAACGCATGGTGATAATTGAAATCTGCAGTAGATGAAGTTGTCTATGTGTAGTAGTGGTGGAGAGGAGAAGGACTTAGAACTGAGCTCTGAGGCAGAAGATCCATCACAAACAGCTTCTGGAAGAGCATGGTGTCATAGAATCCAATGGTAGAGAGGGTTTCAAGAAGTAGGAATTGTCAGCTTTGCCACATGCTGTGAAGCCAAGCAAGATGACAGAAAGACACCTGATTTAGTTTTATGGAGGTCCATGGTGCCCTTAGCAAGGGCAGTGGAATAATCAGGGAGAATCCAGTTTGGAGAAGGTCAAAGATGAATAGCAGGTGAGGAAATGGAATCGGTGAGAATAGACATTCTTTGTAAAATTGTGACTGTGGAGGGGAAAAGAGAGAGTGAGGGGAGGAGAGGGAGCTTTCTTTATTTGACCTTGTAGGTGAAAATTATACGCTGACAATGTGATCATCATTGGTTTGTTCCAGTGTGACTAATAAGGCAGTCTTTATTTGGGAGTTGTAGTAATCATACAGAGCCCGCCCAGGTCCCTGCTATTTGGTGAAATATTGCTGTGTTTTTGCAACAAGCAAGTTTCCAGTGACACCATGGTTCAGAAAGAGTGTGGCAGAAACCGCTATTTCCTCCCAATATTGATTCTCCCATTAGAATTCTCAGCTTGGCACGGGGCCTCTCAAAATAAAGACAATTCCCCCATCTTCCTTGCAATTATATGCGGTAGTGAGAATGAGTTCTGACCAAATGATATAAGCAAGAGTGTCCTGTAACAGCTTTAGAGACTCTTCCTTAAGGAAAAGCTTATGTGTACCCTTTGACCCACCATGCCTCTTTCCTCCTTCCTGCTGTGGAAGTATGGACACGATTGCTGGAGCTGACATAGCCATCTTGGACCATGAAGTGACCTTTAGAATAGAGGCCACAGATGATAAAGCAAAAAACGCGAAGGATTCAAAGTTTCTCTTGACTTCAGACAAAAAAGTTCTATGGCAACCTTAGATTATCTATATCTGGATGTTAATGCAAAAGAAAAATAAGCATGTAGTTTACGACTCTGATACTTTGGGATCTACTGATGTCCTTTGCCAAATCTAAACATAACTAATATATAAAAGGATAGCAAGAAAAGCCCAGATTGTAATAGATACGATAAGCCATCATTGAAATGAAAACACATTGAAAGCACTGAAGGAAATTAGATTTAGGAAAAAATAATAGTGTTAATTCAAGCCTAGGGATCCTGTTCAGGAGTCCCTGATGTTAGGAAGGAAATGGTCAGGAAAATAACCCATAATAAAGAGAAAATGCCATATGATGAAATGTGAAATGTGGTTCCATATTATCTGGTCCCCTTATATATCACTGGCTAACCACAGCAGACACTCTTGCAATGCCTTAATTCAAGGGTGGGGAACCTTTTCATGCCAGAAGGCCACATTAATTTAGCTGTAATCAAATAAGGCCACATTCAAGAAACTTCAATTAGTTATACTTAAAAATGTACATTGCTTTGTAAAAATCTGACTACTATGTACTTAATAATTTCAAAAAATGAAAACTATTTGTTAATTTTAAAGTTAACTAACCTTTTAATGACTTCGTTGTGTCTGCTTTTTGTTGGAAAGCATTCAAACATTTAGTTGCAGCATGGAGGTCCACAGTTTCAGTTGGTCAGTCATTTGTGACCTTAAGGGCATCTTGATTTGGATTAAGTAAGAGAATGCAGATTCGCAGCAACAAGTGGTTGAAGCAACAAAGCATTTTTTTCGGGCATGTTGCCGAAGGCATGGGTATTCTACTGCATTTTTCCATATTTCAACAGGATCTTTCTCAGCATCAAACAATGACTTTAAAATGTCATTTACTGAGAGCTCATTCAATTCCATCTGTAGTTCTTTAGATGCCTTGGTAATATCAACTAGGTGAAGCTGAAATGCTAATTTGAGTGTGATGTCATGATTCTCAAAGTCAGTGAACCTTTCATTGCATTCTCCAATTACTAGGTCTATAACAGCTATGTATTTTTCAAATGATTCACATATGTCATCCTGTTCATCAATGACCTTTGCTGACTGGGGAAAATGTTCATCCAAAATTTTCTTTTGAAGTAATGTTTTGAAAAACGATAGCTTTTTTCGAAATGCTTGGATTTTTTGCCACATATCATATACAGACTTAGATTTACCTTGCAAAGAAATATTCAAGTCATTTTGATTTGACATGATATCACACAGAGATCCTGCATTCCTATAGAAATCTTCTTTCAATAATTCACATTGCTGATTCTGTTCTTCATAAAATTTATCTGTTCTCACAGAAGTACAATTTTGGCTAACACCTGTCCCTAAGATAGCCAATGCATTTTAGAATTATACGGCAAATCCACACACCGAATACGTCATCTCTCAACTTTAGCATGTTACGAAACTGACAATGCCATGTTGCATTTGCATGAATATAATTAACAATACTTATAACTTATTGCAAAGAGTCACTTAAAATAGTAGCTTTAGCACAGAGATTTTGCTGATGCAAGATACAATAAAAAGAAATGAGAGCATCTGGATCTATTAATACTTTTTTTAAATCTGTGCAATAAACCCTTCATGTTTTCCTGTCATGGAAGGTGCACTGTCTGTACATACACTCACTAAATTTACCAAATTCAATCCAACTTCATGACATTTATTTTGAAACGTGTTGAAGATATCTTTTCCCCATATTCTGTTCACAAGAGTGCCGAAAGCAAGTAACTCTTTGTAGCGAAGAAAATCTTCTGTTATCACCTGAATGAAGTATAAAACCTACACTGAGTCAGTACTATCAGTTGATTCATCCAAAGTGATTGAATAATATGTATTTTTCATTTGAAGTATTGCATGAAGTTCTGTTAAGTTGAAGCCTGATTCATGCTGCCGATCAGTAATGGTTCTTGAAAGAGGCAGTTGTTTGTACTTTGAAATGGTACTGGGGTCTAAGCATCCTGCAACTTCAGTAATGCATTCTTTCACAATTTCTGCATCACTGAATGGCTTCCCTTTTCCCCTGAGTATATAAGCTACTTTATAAGTTGCTTCAGTGGCTTTATCTCCAGGTCTCATTGCTGCTTGAAAGAACTGTCTTTGCTTTTGCTTTTCATCTTTAAATTTCTGCAATATAACCTTTTGCACCTCTCCCTCTAATTTAAAATATTTGTGGTCCTTATGAGTGCAATAATGCTCAAGAGATCCTCCCATCTCAGCCTCCCTAAGTAGCTGGGACTACCAGCAGTTTATATACTTTAATTTTGGTTGTAAAAGTGTCAGAGCTCATATGATTCTGGGTTTTTTTTAAATATTAAGGCAATTATAAAGTATACAGAAGAGATTCTTCTGGTTATCACTATTTATTCTTCTTGATTTGAAGGTATAAGTCAAATAAATTTTGTATTAAAAACTCTCTTTTGGGCCGGGCGCAGTGGCTCATGCCTGTAATCCTAGCACTCTGGGAGGCTGAGGCAGGTGGATCGCTCAAAGTCAGGAGTTCGAGACCAGCCTGAGCAAGAGTGAGACCCCATCTCTACTAAAAAGTAGAAAGAAATGATCTGGACAACTAAAAATATATATATATAGAAAAAATTAGCCGGGCATGCTGGCGCATGCCTGTAGTCCCAGCTACTCGGGAGGCTGAGGCAGAAGGATTGCTTGAGCCCAGGAGTTTGAGGTTGCTGTGAGCTAGGCTGACGCCACCGCACTCACTCTAGCCCAGGCAACAAAGTGAGACTCTGTCTCAAAAACAAAAACAAACAAACAAAAAAACACACAGAAACTCTCTTTTGAACTGACTACCAAATCTGTTACAAAAACAGCTGATTTAAAAAAAAAAGCTGACGAGAGATTTATTATGAGCTCTTATAATAGAGGACAGAATTTTCATTCTATTTACTGTGCATGCTTTTTATTGAGAGATCACCATTATAAAACTACACACAATGGGCATGAATTTTATTCCACGATGTCAAGATACAAAAAATATCACATTCCCTTATTTCCTAAATCAAATATAGTCTGTTCTGAGGCTGGAGGGAAAATTTAAACCAATCCTTTTTGGGACTCCCTTTTCTCCCTTGGTGGGGTCCTGCAACAATCCTGGGTTTCTGTAATGTCGAAATCAAGAGATTGAGCTGGACCCTTATTCTCTGTGATTGCTGTCTTTCTCATTGCTCTGTCGACTCCAGAATGCTGCTGTAGAGCCTGGAGCTTTTGGGCACTGAGGCTCTAGGAAGGCTCAGAGATAAACCTCTCAGCAATATTCCCACTGACTTCAGACTGTGACAGCCACAGCCAACAGAAGGTGATTGCATGCTTGAGGACTTGGTATCCAGCACCCTGTGATGAGTTTCTTGTCTTCTTCCCAGCTAAAGAAAGCTAAAATTCTTTCTTGAGTATAGGTAAGGAAAGGAGATGATAACCCCAGTTCATTTTTTCTCCTAATTATGCACAATATTAAACTTACATAACTCAGAAATGATGTTAACCATGTTTTGAGCTTGTTCTAACAAAATATCATTATTCAAGTGACTAACAAGTAAAATAATTTAATTTCACTTCTCTGATTTGAACTTCTGTTCCCTTTCTGGCTCTAGTTTATATGCTGACAGTGGAATTAGATGACCAACAGTTGGCTCTTCTCTCTATAGATTGCCTGATATTGTTAACTCCATCTTAACATATTTGAGCTCTGGCGAGTTCCCTTGTGCCAGCTTCTAAACATAAAATTAATATATCTTTATACTAATAGGACATGTCTATATCTTTGGATTTTTATAGAGGAATTCAGTTATGACAATCATTAAATATATAAAAGTAACTAATAGTTTTGCAAAGTTCTCTTATTGAAACTGTTTTATGACTCAATAGGAAAGTAGGAAACTAGAAATCTAACATTAGAATTTTAACTAAATTCTAAATTAATCTGACTTAACTAAATTAATTGACTTAAATTTAATTATGATTCCTTTGGCCATTTTAATATTTTTTTAGTAGTAAGATTTTGGCAATGGATGTGACATATTTATTATAGTATTAAACATTTGGATGAAGAATGGTTAAGATGCTTAAATTTGTTTACGAAAATACTAAAAAATCCAGAGAACTGGTTTAGTATCATAATACATATAAATATGCTTCGTAATAGAGATAGATGTATGTATATTTAAATTTACATATATTAGCCCCACCACTATGACCATTGGTCTCTCTTGTATCCTTGAGAGGATACAAGAGAACTAATTCATTCTTTTGAAAATTGTCAATAAAAGGGTTATTTAACTTCTCTTTCCTGTATGAACTTTATTTCAGGAAAACTAAATAGTTATTGAAGGAATTTTTTTCTCTATAAAAGAATTCTGGCCAATGAATAAAGAAGAAATACTAGATTAGAATGTCACTATTTGCAAACCCTAAATCAAAGAACAGATCCAAGTAGTGCTTATCAATGGTTATTAATATCCTTGAATCAGAGTCACAATATCAAGTCTTGCATATTGCTACACCAGAGGGAGATTAGGCTCTGGAGGGTCTCACACTGGTGAGTAAGAACCCAGTCTAGGCCAGGCCCAGTGGATCACATCAGTAATCCCAGCATTTTGGGAGGCAGAGGCAGGAGGATGGCTGGAGCTCAGGAGCTCAAGGCTGCAGTGAGCTATCATAGTGCCACTGCACTCCAGCCTGGGTGACGGAGTGAGACTCCATGAAAGAAAGGAAAGAAAAGGAAAGAAAGAAAAGAAAGGGAGGCAGGGAGAGGGAGGGAAGAAAGAATTCATTTGTCTTAATCAGTTACATGACCCTATTCAACCATAAGGGAATCAGGAAGTACGCGGTCATCATATGCCCAGAAGAAAGGAGAACCAGAAATATTTGGCAAACAATTCTAATGGCTTCCTTAGTAAGAGAGTCTGTGGCATGATGTTGAAGACGTATCATACTTAAGCCTTGAGAATAACTGTACCTTGTTGCCACCTCTAAGACAGCAACCGGACACAAGTGCTCTTCCGTTCTTTTGGGTTATTTGTGCCTTGTGACTCACCGTCAAGCAAAATAGTGTATGTAGAGAATGCATAATGAATCTGAGGTAATAGGCGGAATTAATTATGAATTCAGCAATACTTTTTAATCCATTATTAAAGCATTATGTTCTCAGAAAGAAGGGGGCATCATTCTTGAATTACCACCCAAAGATAATCACAGTTAATATTTTAGTGGATTTCTTTTCATACATTTCTATGAATTTTTAAAAAATTAGCTCTCGTAGTCACCAAAACTGTAACCATTTTTTTCATTAGTGATTGTCTGTTTGTGCTGCTATGACAAAATACTTGAGACTGGGTAATTTATAAGGAACAGGAATTTTGTTTTCTCATAGTTCTGGAGGCTAGGAGATCTATGATCAAGGTGCCAGCAGGTTTCATGTCTGATGAGGGCCTGTTCCTTACAGATGGTGCCATCTTGGTGTCTTCATACAGCAGAAGGTGAAGAGAGTAAACCCCAAGCCCTTTTGTAAGGGCCCTAATCCCATTCCATGAAGGGTATATCCTCATGACTTAATCATCTCCTAGAGGCCCCATATCTTAATACTACCATATTCGCCATTAAATTCCAAAACATGAGTTGTGGGGGATGCAGACATTAGCAGTGATATTGCTTGAAACAGCTGACCTTAATGGCCACAGATCAGCAGATAATTTTAACAGGGGTCTTACCTTCTTAAAAAAATTTCTTAGCCCCTTTCCATGTAATATGAGTGTTTTAACATGGTTACATAGCACTTAAATACTAATGGCTAAATAACAGTTTCAGGTCACATTCTGAGTTTGGGGACAATGAATCACTAATTCTAATATTGGTTGCCAGTGTAAGACCAGCCAAGAAACAAGAAAGAAATGGAAACTTGTAATACTATAGTTGAGTTTCATTTGCTTCTGGTATTTTCTCCACCCGGGTTACTTAAAGGGAACAGTTTTGGAAGTTAATGTTACTGTGGAATTTAAGCCTCTTAAAATCATCAAGAGTCTGGTTTTCCTTCAAAATAATAAAAACTGTTGATGATTCAAGCAATGATTGGTTAGTCTAGGGAATACATTGGCCAAACATGTTACAATTGGGATGATTACCTCAAATGCAGAAACCATTTAGTTATAGCCTGAGCTCTTTAGAGGTCAAAGATGATACATGGAATTTTTTGGCAATTATGACCCAAATTTGGCCAGAGATTCTTTTTCATTAATATTTTATTTGGCACTGCATTTGATGTGCAGATTTCATCTTCATTTCAATCAAGAAAGGAAATCACAGAAAATTTAATTGAACAAGTATCTACACAAAGATCTTATAACTGTGTCATCTTGTATCAATCTCTCAAATATTTATGTTAGTAAATAAAAGAATGACAGTGGATTGTGAGCTTCCTCAGGGCAAAACCATGAATTATTCACCTTTGCAATACTTTCAACTCCTAGCATAATGCACTGCACAGAGGAAACACCCATAAACAAATAAATGTGATACAAAGTACAATTTCATTTGTATGTGAAAGGCATTTAAGTGTTTAGTAGCTTGTTTACTTTTTATTTAGTGCAGAAGTCACAAACTAACATAGCTACATTTCTTGAATTTAATATTAACAAAATAACATGAATTCACAAACTAACATAGCTACATGTTACAAAATAACATGAAGCCTGAACATAGCCATAGTTCTTGAATCTAATATGTTAACAAAATAACATAATCTAATGTTAGAAAATAACAATTGACTTTTTAAAATAATTTGACGTGCATGCCTTACCAAACATTTCTTTTTGTTTATTGAGTATATATGTAGAGAGGAGTTAGACCAGGTTAATTGAATTAACTTTCATTTACTAGAACGGTTAAGGAAATCATCTTAATACAACACAATTTAACTCTAAAAATTCATGCAATTTTATCTCTACTTTCTTTGCCAAGTCAAAAGCACTGCAAGATCTTGAGATGAATGATCAATAGTAAAAATAATGCAATTATGTTCCATAAACAAATATTTGTTTAAATGAACATCAGTTATTTCTTTTTTTAGAGTTGTTGATATAGAAAGTTTAAAAGATTTATCAACAAATAAATCTTGCTAGGAATTAATGTATTATTTGTTTCTTTGTCATAGATTTTAACTCAGAAAAAAAATTTAGTTATCCAAGCTTTTTGGTTTTAGAACTTTAAGTAAATACAGCTACTGTGTTACATCCAAGGATCTATAGTGATTGTCTTTTGGGTACTACAATTATAACTTTCCTTAAAGAATGGAAAAGCAGCTCTCACAAGAACCAATTTTAAATTATAGCAGTTGGTACAAAAGGAGAATAGGCTGTTGATAAAGTCGTCTTCAGTTTGCTGTTATGATAAAGGTCTCCATCAGTAAGTGCTGCTGTACTTAACAAAGTAGTTACAACAGAAGGGAGAATTCCTGAACTTCAGGTTTTGTTCATAGATGTGCAAAAATATGCACACTGCAGAACATCTGGTTTACTTATTAGATAAGGGTTGGAAAGCAGTAGGTGATCAATAAATGACAACTATTTGTAAAGTGTATCTTAGTAATAAGTCATTCTGTGTGTGTCTGGTGGAACTAAGTCATAGTAATGAGGCACTGCTTTCTGTCAGAGTACAATTGACCATATGTCTGCTCCATAAAAACGGTCATTGTAGATTTCCTCTCTCTAGTTAACTGCTTTGTGTACTGCTTCCCTAATGTGGGAGTTCAAAACCTAGCCCTGAGCTTCTGAACTCACATTTGTGCTTGTGGTCATCAAAGAAAAAGGGAACTGCTCACTAGGAATTGGAAGAAATATATTATTAATAGCTTTATACCACTCATTGACTAAATCAAGGTTTCTCAACCTTGGCACTACTGATATTCCAGGCTGAAAAATTCTTTGTTGTTAGGGTCTGTCCTGTGCATTGTAGGACATTTAGCAGCATCCCTGGCCTCTACCTACTAGACATTACCAGCATTCCATCAGTTGTGAGAACCAAAAATGTCTCCAGACATTGTCAAATGTCCTCTGGGAGGCAAAATCATCCCACCACTACCAGCATTGAGAGCTACTGGGTTAAATTAGTAGTCATTAATTTAAAGTTTGGTTAGTTGGTTGATTTCATCTCCTGTTTTACTACTCCATGGATCAGAAGTTTTATGGAATCCAAATTAAACACTCTCCTAAGACATAATTAGGGAAGGTTGCTATACTTATAAAAATCTACTAAAACTCTTGCAATTTGCTTTCGTTAGCTTCAGAATTAGATTCTCATCATTAAATATTTGGCGTTAAAAGATAATCAAGGGCTGTAAATTTTATATGGAGAAATATAATACTTCTCCTTTAAAAAAAAAATTACAGGTTTTTGTAAGGCGGCAATCATGTGGAGTGCCCTGTGTCTTATTCTTGGTTTAGTAGACTAAGAAATTTAGTTTTAAAATATATTTGAAGGTAATTGTGCTCCAGGGAACTGATGTGCATTAGCCAAATTCAGAGGATACTGATATAAAAACACGAATATAATTGATCAATTTACAAAAAGAAATACAACCATTAAGAATAACAATATTCATTTATATTGAATGCCCCATTTAAGCACTTTACATGGATTATCTCGTGCAATGTATTAGTTCTATCGCATCACACTTTAGGAGCATCTAAGCTTAGCAAATTTAGGTCACACTGCTAATAAGTGATGGAACTAGAATGCAAATTCAGGTAGTCTGACTCCAAAGACCATACTCTTAACACCAGGGGTACTGGATTCTTTCTTAGGTTCACTGATCAACTTATCACATCTGTTACATTAGAATTTTTTTTCTAGAATAAAAAGGTAATATATATAAATTGTAGAAAATTTAGAATGTCCAGGATAAAAACATCTATACTCTAATCAGATATACATGACCACTGTCAACATTTTAATATACTTTCTTCACTCTTTTACACATATTGTATAAGTGCAGCTGACCTTATATTACATAAGCAATGTTAAATATTTTTATCATAAATATTTAAAATGTTTTTCATGAGGTAATTTTCTTGTCATTAAAAATTCTTTGTAAACATAATTTTAATAGTTTTAATCACACGTGTGCAATAATGCTAACTATTCTCTTAATGTTGAGTTTTAGACTTTTGTCCATTTCAAAAATATAAATATTGCCATAGTAAGTATCTTTCCATATAAATCTTTGTCTTCTGGAATATCTCCTTATAATTTCCAAACGAGAAATTATTGAATTAGATCATGTGAACATTTATAAGGTTCTCGATATGATTTGACAAACACTTTTTCAAAATCTTTGTCCTAATTTATATTCCTACCAGCATATGAGTGTCCACTCTCCTGTCACCAATGGAGTTTATTCACATCTTAAACAAATTGGCTATGGGAAATAATATCTCTTTTGTCTTTGTGTTATTGAGTTTGAACATTAGCAAAATGTGTAGTAGGCATTTAAATTTCATATTTTGTGAATTTACCATTCACGTGTATATTTTTTCCATTTATCTATGTTTTATTTTTCTACTTCTATTCTCTTTGTCCTCACACTGCACCATATAAATACTTCTGTCCCCACTATGCATTTGTATACATGAGTCTCTGTTACTAGACTGTGGTTCCACAGGGTAGTGGCCCCATTTTATCTGTGAACAATACCTAACACATAATAGGAAAAATGCATACTGTATTTTGTAGAATTATTCTCAGGACTAAATGACATAATGTAAGCAAAGCATCTAATGCATTGTCTGTCACATAGCACATCCTCAATAAATTATTTTAGGCAATCAAAAATTTCGCTATTGAACTAAAAGCACACAATTCCACATCGGAGCTTAGGAAAACCAAGATTGGAGATTAAATATCTCCCAAAGATCAGGAACTATAGCTGTACATTGCAGATTTAGGATGTAATCCCTGACTCTCAAATCTTTCACCACGAATCACATGTGGCTGGAATACTCTTCAGATATTATAATTCTTGCAAGGTTTGAAAGATCAGTATGAACTTCGAGCTGTTAAAAACCTTTTGGGAACTGATTTTTCCCCCAGTCTGTAATGATACCCTGATCCCACACGGATCTCTTCCCTCATTAAATTTATAGGAAACCTGTGGTGAAACAGCAAAGCTAACGAGCACAGATGTACATCACGTGACACGTTATTCCTCCATCAGAGAAGTTAGCTTTTGTTTTTAGACAGGGGAGGCAGCTGCTCTAGTGACCACTGTTGGAAAAGCGGAACTAAATCAAGGAAGGGAAGGGACGCAGGGAACAGCCAGTCAGCTGGAGGGCTTGGAGCTCAGGATTGGGATGGGAGCTTTTTCTCGCTGCCGGGCGGGGGAAAGGGGGTGTGTGTGGGAAATCCGGGGTAGTGTTGCAAAACCAGTTTGAAGTAAAAAGTTCGGTTTTCGGGAGGCCAACAGCGCGGGGAACAGGCCAGGTCCGCCGCCAGGCAGAAGGGCTTGCCCAGCACAGACCCGAGGCGGGGAAGCGGCGAGTAGGTCAGCGAAGGGCAAAGGAACCAAGACACTGACGCGACTCGCCAACCGATCCGGGCATCTAGTGGGAAACTGAGTCCCGATCTAAGGCCGAACCTTCTGGCGTCCCTGTCACACTAGAACCTTCTCAGGCACTTCCGGTAAGAAGCCGGCCACCCGGTTCCGACGTCGCGTAGCAGCGCGATAGCGCCCGGGGACTGGCGGAGGCCGCGGACACCGAGGGAGGTGGGGCTGTGAGCCGAAGGGAAGCTGCCTCTGCGCCTGCGCTGTCGGTTATGCCCGGGGAGGCGAGGGGAGGGGAAACAAACCCTTAGCCGGCGTCTCGCACTGCCGAGGCTCCCGCCCGGGGTCGCTCTTCACTCCTCAGCGTGGCGCAGCGTCGATCCCCAGAGAGCTCTGCAGGGGCGTGGGGAGGTAAGAGCCCCCCGTGATAGGCCGTCTTGGCCTCTCCTCACCCCTGCTGCCCTCACAGAGGGGGCGGGGTGGCCGCTCCGGGTCTGGCCCTCCTCTTCCTCTGGGGACCGAGCCCGGGCCCCCTACTCGTTCCTTTTCCGAGTCCCCGGAGCTGGCCGTGGAGCCCTGGCCCTCAAACCTCTTGTCCCCTCGGACCGGACCGGACCAGACCAGACCGAGCCGGGAGGGCAATCACGGCGGCTGTTTACCCGGTTCCACCCACCCGGGCCGCCGGAGTGGCCGGCGCTGCTAGGGGAGGAACCCGGGGCCGCGGCGGGTGAAGGGACAATCGCCCCGGCGCCGCCTGGCTCGCCTGAGGAGGGGCTGTGACTGCAGAAGGGGACTGTAGTTCCCCCGCAGCGATAGCCTCTGCGAGGGAAGGACTCGGTCCCCGCCTACGAATCTGTTATCGCTGCCGGTGCTCTCGCAATGCCCATTCCCGCACTAATGCACTTTCTTATCTTTAGGGACCAAAAGGATGCGGCGGCGTTCCTTCCCACTACCTTTTCTTTGGTACCTTTGAGAAACTCTAAAAGATGACCTTGCTTTTAACTCTTAACTTATGTGTACTAACGTGATTGCAAATCTTATGTTCTTGTTGATTTGACTTGTATAAAAACTAGCCTATACGTTTGATATTAAGTTAATCTTTTTTATTTAAAAATATAGGCAATTTGTTGATTGAATCAGGCTCCTCCATTTATTCATTTGAGTTTGTCATCTCTTGAGTAGGCAGAAGTTTAGTGGTTTGATCCAGTAGACCTGTATGTAATTTTTCGCCTGATTTCTTCCCCTTTTTCTCCCCTGGATGTTGAACTTCATGCTTAGTTAGAAAAAATCTGAAAAATATAATAAAGAATGAGGAAAAATAATCAGCCATAAATCCACCATGTGAAGGTAATCAACCACTGTTAATATTTTCACTTTTTTCCTTCAAGTCTTTTTTTCTCCTGTTCATTTTCTTAATTGAGATGAGATTTTATACGCAGTTGGATTGTCTGCTTTCCTTGGCTAAAATCATATTTTAAGCATTTCCCCATGTTTTAAAAAAGCTTCATAAACATAACTTTATGACTTTTTGATTATATAAATAATACATGAGCAAAGTATTTTTTGAAACAGTTATAGTACAGATAAAGCTAAATTCCCATTTATTATCCCCGATGATAATTTTACATGATATAATAGTACCACAGTTCATCTAACGTTATGATTGGGGATAATCGTACTTAAAATTATTGAAGACCAAAACAGTTTTTGTTTTCTAATGCAGTATACTTACCATTTTGGAAATTTAAACTCAGAAAATTTTAAATATTTTATTTGTTGAAAAATAACAGTAAAACCATTGTATATTAAGTAAAATAATTTTTGAGTGAAACTATTTTCTAAAATAAAACTTAAGGAGATGAGTGGCATTGTTTTACATTTTTGCAAATCACTTTAATTTCTGGTTTTATAAAGACAGCTGGATTTTCATATTTGCTCCTCTAGTCAGTCTAGTGTGCTATCTTGTTTAGGTTGAAGCATATGAAGAAACTCCAGCTTTGCATAGATATGTTATTTGAAAAGGGAGGGTCCTTCAGACCTCCTAAAAGGTTCTTAGGGACATCCAGGGGTCCTCAGACCACAATTTGACAAAGCTGATTTAACCATTCTAGGATTGATTGTTAGGTTGTTTACAGTTTTACACTATTACAACCATTGCAACATTGAAAGTTTTTTGTGTTCTTTTGTATAAGTGCTAGTATTTTTCTGTAAGGAGGATTGCTATGGCATAGAGTACTTTTTTTTT
>RJWJ010039345.1:0-14514 GCA_004363605.1 Indri indri | reverse complement strand
AGGTAATACAAGAAAGATACTAAATGTTATAATGGTTGAATGATATTTCTGAAAGAAATAAGATGGTAGATTAACAATATTACAGTGTATATAAGTAGAGTTTAAACTAAAAAATAAAAGATCTCTAAATTATTATCATTGTGGTTGGTCCTATTATTGTTGTGAAATCTATAAACACAATTCATTATATCAATATATAAAGAAACTATAAAATATATGTAATCATTTTGAAATGTGAAATAGATATTTGATGCAATAAAAAATAGCTACTAATTTTTTATGGAAAAGTGACATAGAAGCATTTCTTTATCATAATGATCTCTATTTTTAAAATAGTTTATACCCTAAAGATAAAAATACCATAAATTGTGCTTCCATTAAAAATAATGCCTATGTTACTCCTATTATTTCAGAAGGTATAGTTTATGCAAGAGAAAAAATTAGCATTAACATGAAAACTGTTAGACCAAAGAACCTTAAGGATATTCAGCTGGGAGATGTATGTGTGTGTACACAAAAATATAAAGTAGTTATGGCTTTCTGATATATATAAATACATTAAGTGTTACATATATATGTATGATGTATATACATAAACATTATCAGAAAGCCATAACTACTTCGATGAAACAAAGTATTGTTTATTTGGAGTATTGTTTGTTTTTTATTTTTTTTTTTTTGCAATGCTTCCAGTGTATAGTTACCTAGATTAGGGTTTCTCATATTAAGACAAACTTTTATTCCATTTACTAGATTCTGCTTGGTCTTACATAATTGGTATTCAGACATACTATTTAATTTTCTTTACTAATACTTAATACTTCTTGAGTATTGATTTATAGTAAGTATTGCCATGCATTACATTTTTAGTATAGTTATCTTTTGTTATAAGTATAATTTAGGTTCAAAATATGCATCATTATGTTGTGCTATATCATTCTTGAGTACTTTGTAGTTTTTTGGAATAATCAGTTTTTTAAAAATTTGCATGTAATAAGTGAAACCATTAATTCTGAAGTTTCATTATTTGAGAATATTTTTGTAACTATTTCTCAATGCCTTCTGTTCTTAATGTTTTTCTTTGTATTTCATATCATTTTTGAATTTTCTATGTGATCACGTTATTGCACATACACTGCAGAGATTTGGGGGAAAATACATAAAAGCAAAACTAAGCTTTAAAAAAAAAAATCGCTGTAACTGCAAAAACAACAAATAACCTGTGTGAACATTTCAGTGTATAGAAAATTCGCTCTGTCTCATTATTCTCCATTTGCACACCTTTTTTTTGTCTTGGTAGTTTATCTTTCTTCCTTCCCATTTCACCCTTTTCCCGTGGTGACTTTCTGAACCACTTTACGGAGTTGTTCTCACTTTGCACCTAGAGAGTCTATCAATTATATCAAAGTTTTATTCTGGAAATTGAAGTGGATCATTTTAAACAATTTAAAGTCTTTTTGATACTGATCTTCCCCTCTCCCCCACCGATTTCTATGGTACTTTATCATACAACTTTCTAATTTCTGTATTGGAACAAAATAAATCTAGGCCAAGCTCTGCCCAAAGAGATACATGACTTAAAAGCTGACTCGTTTCCATCCGTATTAGTGATAGCTCTGGGATACTTCTAAGACATTTTCTATTAAGAGAGGCAAAATAATTTGTAAAAATTAGTTACCTGATTTGACAGAATAACTAAAGGACCAAATTATTCCTTTTTTAACAACTGGTTTCTACTAATTATTAAGGAATTCATAGAATTTTGTATTTGGGAAAATGAAATACATTAATTAGATTTCCTGCATGTTTTAATCTAGATGATTTTCTTTCTTACTTCTGCTGAACCAAAGACTTATAATACTTTCTCAAGAGGTTGAGAAGGGGCTGTGGCAGAACACTATGGCATGGTGGGGAGAGAGTTTTCATACCCTGGTCATAGTCATGTGTGCATTCACAAACACGCCTATTTATCACAGGCTACAAAGAGATCAGGTCACAGCTGTTTCCCTAATAAAAACTCTCTAGAACCCTTTAGGGAGAGAATGACTTGTTTTTTTCCTTTGCATAGCATGAGTAAACTATATTTCCACATAGCAAGCCATTTTCACTGCAGAACTTCACTAAGCTCAAAGTTCGAAGTTGCCTGCTTACATATTCCATGGAGGGTGCCATTGTGTCCTATGTGCATCTTTTTTCCTCAGATATCTGAAAGAAAATGGTAGCTGGATAAAAAACTTAAGATAGTGATGTGATATCTTAGTGCAAGCTGTAATTTTCTATTCAAATCTCTCTTCCCATGACTTGCATTTCCAATGATTTTGGTATACCTTCAGGCAAAAATTTGTGTACAAATGTGATTATCAAGCATTGTTTGTAATGCAAAAACAGAGGAGGAACTTTTATCAATAACAAATTTTATCCAATTTTTTAACTATTGCAAAAGAATGCTGTGTGGCTACTAAAACCGAGATCTTTATTTTCTGAGTTGTGTTTCAGGTGTTAACTACTCAAAAGAATAAAGATAAGAAAACTACTTTTGTTTGCTCCATAATACATGCACATAGCTGATAAAATTAACATGTCTTTATTCCCAGATTCAAAAATTAGGGGCTTTTTATTAGGGCTGTCAATGACATAGAAATAAATGATGCCAAAATTGTCCCAATTTTCTCCAGCCTCTATCCTCAAGAATGTGAGATTTACCTTAAATTTTATATTAATCAAGTATTGTGATATAAAATCATACATTAAATCTTTATTAAAATATAGTAAATGTTTTATTTATTAAATTAAATAAATATATTATGATATATTAGAGTCACAATATTGTGGATATAAGTTACATAAATATACTGTTAAAAGTAATTTTACCTGTTTCTTCAAATATTTTAATCTGAACATTAGAAAATTTATATTGTGTATCTGCCTTATATTTGCCACACACATTATATTTCCATTAGACAGCACTGTCCTAGATATATGTAGATGACAGAATAGATAGAGATTTAGGTATAGCTGTACATATGGATATGTGCAATATGTATGTATGTACATTTGTATGGAACAGAAAAATCTGCAAACACTTACCTTCCAAACCAATGACTATCTCTGAGCAATGGGATTTTTTTCATGGTAGCATTAAACAATAAGTCCTGCAGAGAAACATGGAGATCTCTGCTTGGCCTTTTTTCTTTTTCTTTCTTTCTTAGACAATTTCTTCCTAGAGAGAAGAGCCATATTCATTGCTCCTTATAAAACTATCATCTTCTTCACTTTCCCATGGTTTATTTTAACATCATTTGACCTGGATTTCAGTAAACTCCATTCTCAACATTCTGAGCTGGAATTTGTTTGTGAAGCTTGTTACCTTTCTCAGATGCCCTGACATCTATTCCAGACCTTGCTGCACAACAAGAGATCACAACCTCTGATACCAGCTTTGGTGTTCTCTTTCACACATTCCTAGTTTATGAGGCAACCTCTTCCTCAATTTGTGAGAGACTCAGAATCTTATTTCATGGGCAAGAGTTAAATCTTAGAGCACGCAAAAATTTATTTTCAAAAATAATGCATTTTAATAAAACTGTATATCACTATTTCATAGAAAAAAATTTTAGATACCTGGTTGAAACATTTCCTCTCTGATAATTAAAGTTGTATAATAAACGTGAAATACATTTTTTTCTTAATACCTGGGCTCTCCTTCATAAAAATGCTTTACTTATTACCTTATAAATATTCTCTGTGTATCACAGAGGCCTTAGTTTAAGGAAGGCAACTTCTTTTAGCAATATTAAGATATTGACTCTGGAATCAGTCAGGGAATGAAAAATGAAGTTATGCATATTTAATCTACTCAGCAAGGATTTGGGACTGCCTCTGAGAATAAGAGAGAAAATTAATAACTCCCCACCCTCCTTCACAAGGATATTTATGAGGACAAAATTATATCAAAACATATGGGAAAGTATTTTGAAAGTGTAACAGGATATAAAATGTAAGGCATTTTAAGATTGTTTTTATGATTGATAATTACATTATTTAAATTTTAAAAGAAATGTTCATTTGACTTTTGTGAGTTTAACATTTTCTTTCAGCCCTAAGGGCCAATTCCCTTTTTCTTCAAATAAAAAAATAATCTATTTCACATCAATAATAGAAGGTATATTTTCCTGTGTTTTTTTCAACCTTTCAAGGATTCTGCTTTATCTTGAATAGTGTTTAGCCCTGATCATGTTTTTTTAACCTTCTGTGTCAAGGGGACTCTTATATATCATTCCTCTTGGCAAAATAAATAATGCAGAGAATATGGCTTCTTCCAAAGGTATAAAACAAAAACAGAAGAGAGAGAAAGGAGATTTTTTTTTCATTTTTTCAAAATGGTCAGTATATATATAGTCTTGTAAAATATAATATACTCATTGGGTTAGGGGATTGGTTCCAGGACCTCCCACAGATACCAAAATCAATGGATGCTCAAGTCCCTCACATAAAATGCCATAATATTTGGTTATAACCTGCACACATCCTCCTGTATATTTTAAATCATCTCTACATTACTTATAATACCTAATACAATGTAAATGCTATGTAAATAGTTATTATACTGTATTGTTTAGGGAATGATGAAAAAAGAGTCTGTACATGATCAGTACAGAGAGAATTATTTTTTATGACTTTTTTATTTCAAAATATTAAGGGGTTACAAAAATGTTTGTTACATGAGTACCTTTTATAATGCTTAAGTCAGGGTTTTTAGTGTGCCCATCCCCCGGATAGCATTCATTGTACCCAGTAGGTAAGTTTTTACAACTCTTCCCTGCCCCTTTCCCCTTTCTGGATTTCCAATGACCTATACATTTCCTTGTGCACATTGATTAGCTTCCAATTATTAGAAAGTACATGTGGTGTTTATTTTTCCATTTCTGAGATAGACCAATGGAACCGAATAAAGAACCCAGATATAAAATCATCTACCTACAACCAACTGATACTTGACAAAGAAGACACCAGCACACACTAGTGAAAGGAAGCCCTATGTAACAAACGGTGCTAGGAAAAATAGATAGCCACATAAAGAAGAATGAAACAGGAGCCTTATCTCTTTCCATATACAAAAATTAATTCAAGATAGATAAAGGACTTAAATATAAGGCATGAAACCATAAAATTCTAGAAGAAATGTAGAAAAAACTCTTTCAGATATTGGCCTAGGCAAAGAATTTATGAAGAAGAACCCCAAGGCAAATATAGCAACAACAAAAATAAGTATACATGACTTGATTAAATTAAAAAGCTTCTGCAGAGCAAAAGAAATAATCAACAGAGTGAACAAACAACCTACAGAATGGGAGAAAATATTTGCAAATTATATATCTGAAAAAAGGCTAATATTCAGAACCTACAAAGAACTCAAACAAAAGGTAACACAAAACCAAACAACCCCATTAAAAATTGAGCAAAAGACATGAACAGAAGTTTTTCAAAGGAAGATAGACAAATGGCCAACAAACATATGAAGAAATGCTCAACATCACTAATCATCAGGCAAATGCAAATTAAAACCGCAATGAGATACCAGCTTACCGCTGTCAGAATGGCTTTTCAAGTCAACAAACAACAGAGGCTGGCTTGAGTGTAGAGAGAAAAGAACACATACACTGTTAGTGGGACTACAGATTACTACAAAGCAATATGGAGATTCCTCCAAGAAATAAATGTAGACTAACTATTCAACCCAGCAATCCCACTGCTGAGTATTCACCTAAAGGAAAAGAAGTCATTTTATCAAAAAGAAACCTGTACTTGAATATTTATTGCAACACAATTCACAATTGCAAAGATGTGGAAACAACCTAAGTGCCATCAATTCCTAAGCAGATTACGAAAATGTGATATGCGCGCGCGCACACACACACACACACACACACACACAGCATGGAGTACTACTTAGCCATAAAAAACAATGAAATATTTTTTTCTAAATATTTTTTATCTATGTTTCATTGAATCCGTGGATGCAGAACGCATGAATATAGAAAGCTGATTGTATGAATACTTCTTTTATTTATACCTAAGTCTTAAAAATGATGGTTATTTGTATCCTAAGCAGTACCCAGGACACAGAAAGAAAAAAAAAAAAAAAAGAATAAAAGACAGAAAGAAAGAGAGAGGGGAAGAGAGAGAGAAAAGAAGAAAGTAGGAGAAATTAGGCCCTGAGTTGAAGGAGTACCTGGTAGAGACTAAATTAAACCTTAATTTCAGCTGGAAAATTGACTATGGTAGAGTTGAAAGAGTCTCTAGTTTTCAGTTTGAAGACTGGAGTCATTCTGGGAAAATATTCTCACTTTTTTTCTGAGACAGACATAGTAGAGTGACGTTCTAAGTCATGTGGATTGAAGGCAAGACCTACCCATAGTTGTTCTTCTTGTAGCTATGAATAGTAAGGTAACCCAGAGAGATGTACTTCAGGCTGAAGTGCTACCTTTATTCCTAATAAGAAAATTATGTGTGCTACTACTGTGTTCCCTGAGAATATTTTTACCCTAAGGCTTCCAAATGGGTAAAAATAATTGTTTATTTTGTGCAGTTGCTCCATATGTGTGATGTGAGGATGTAAGACAGCCCATGAAGTGATCATGAGTTCAGAGGGGCTGCCGTCTTTCAGAGAATCCAGTCCCAAGTTTTGTGCTAATCTAGCTTCTGCACTGAATTTCCTTTTATGTAATGACTTCATCAAATTCTTCAGATCGTAGCTGTATTATGATCAAATGTGAAGAGCATTTTACCTTTTCCAAGAGCAAAAAATGTATTTTTTTATTACCATTGCACAGTATGAGTTTAGTGACATTATCACAAAGTCCTCTGTAGCAGAGGGTGAACAAAAAGGGGGCCAGATGAGAGGGTCTAAGGATCTAATGTGTGGGTGTAAAATGTGGTCATTAACATGCCCACACTACAATCAAATGTGCAAAAAATATATATAGCTTTTTTTGGTCATTTCTCTATCATTCTTATGAGCTCCCATTCTGCTGGGTCACAAACACACTTAGACCTGCCAATTAACAGTATCTCATTTATTTCTAATTTAATCCATTTTATTTCACCTAAAATATTAATTCTATCCAAAAGTCCTTCTCTTCAGGACTGGTTAGAAGACACTTCTGTCATGGTGTTTTTCAGGCTTGAGTTTCTCTTCTCCAAGGAGGAGATGACTCTTAGGGTTTTTCAGAGTTGAGTTCTCTTCCCACAAGACATAACACTTTCCAGATGTTCTCCTATTTATATGACGACTGTGGGTGAGAGTCCTATCGCGTTTTCACTGTAATGATAAAAGAAGGTAGTGGGCTGGGACTGAATATTATCTGTATATGCTGGATTGTCTTTGTAGTGGCAACGTCTAGACTGATCACTAGACTAGTGATTGCTTTAATGTAACTGCCCCATTTGGAAATTTAGGGTAAAGTTCTGGCACCTGATACTAGAATCCATGCTGTCATCTTAAGACTTATGTCTGGCAGGACAATTAGAGGTATGTGGACTAGAAAGATCCCAGGGATACCTAACATTTTCTTTAATCAATCTAGCCTGTCATATTTGCTAAAAAATGACTCAAGCTTTTTTATTTGCTTAAGAACAACTGGCTAGGTTAATTTCCGAACTGATAAGGGAAGTTGGGATAAATATTCCCAGCTCAAGATATCTTTTATTTAGGTACTTATTTATTTGCTAAGTTGTTTAGTTTCTGCTATTCTAATCCTCTCCTCTCCTACTCTTCTATTGCTTAAACACACACACACACACACACACACACACACACACACACACACGCAAATATACGACCCGAGAGATCAGGGACTTGCCTTAATTTATTTATGCCTGTATTTCTACACTTAGAAAATTGCCAAGTAAATAGGGGAAAGTCAATAAATATCTGTTGCATTCATGCATGCATGAATCTTTATTCATACAGCCAAAAAACCCCCCAAAACAAAAACTTTCTCCATAAGAAATGGTCTAATTGATTAGGAAACATTTATCACATTCATACTCAAAGTGCTGCCTGTGGAATAGCAGCATCCACATTATTTGACAGGTTGTTAAAAATGTATAATAATCTCGGATCCCACCCCAGATCTTGGGAAATAGAATCTGCACTTTTATCTAGTCTTCCAAGTGCTTCCTGTTGTCCCTGACTGTTTGAGACGCTCAGTCTTTTGTCAAGTAATCATACATGTTGCCATGCCCTCATCTGTACCGTAATTAATCAAGGCAAACTTTTCCACTGAATTTCACTCAATCACAATTCAAAAACTTCTCACTGTCAAACTTCACATAGCTTTGCCTGATCAACTGAAGTTGACATATGGAGGATTATAAATTTGTGGGTGTGTTTTTAATAAAATTACTTTCTTCTTTCTTATCCTTTAAATCTAAGGAATTAGTAAAGCTGTGACAGTTGAAAAATTTAGATGCAACTATCAATTAATGAAGAAGTATTTACGGAATGCTAAATAGATGATTAGCTCTAAATTATGCATTTTAGAAGATAACAATTTAACTTAATAAGTGATCTCTTGAGTTTATTATTTTGTACATAAGCCAAAAAGGAAATAAAAGAAAAAGAAACACAAATGGAAGAATTGGAAGCTAAATAAATAATTCTGTAATATTGGTTAATAGATGTGGAAATTATATTTTTAAGTCCTATAATATAATTGACAGCATGGGAATTATCTAAGATAAATATACAAAAGAACTTAAAAGAAAATAATTTTTCTCATTTTAAAGATATAAAACTAATGCCCAAGGAGAATAAAGTACTTAGCTAAGAGGCTAGGGGATAATATGATGATTGAATAATTTGTAACTTCTCTCTCTGTAGAGATCAATAAAAGTATTCCAGTAAATGGAAAGATGAGAATGACTGGCATCATCCAAGTAAGAGAAAAGACATTGCGAGTGTTTGCTGACTTTTATCCTTTTGATACAGTGAGCCACTTGGTATACTTTCAATAACATCCTTTTTTTTTCCCTCCAGTTAACTAGATTTGGCTTTTGTTAATTTCAAAGCAATCTATCTGATAAAAAAAGAGAGGTGTAAGCAAAAATCTTGAAGTGAAATGTGGGATTATTTGTAATGCATTATTAGAAAGAAATGGGATGAGATACAGCAAGGTTGGTAGATATATTCTGGATGGAATAGCATTATATGGGATGTTTTGGGGAACCAAATATTCAAATAATCACCTAGAATCATTGACAATGAAGCCTGAAATTAATGAGTTGATGTGGGGATAGATCAATTTAAAGATGAATAATGCCAATAGTGATAAAGATTACTTTTTGCTCTTCTTTATCCATTTTGCTTTTATTCCTTTACATAGAGAATGGCAAGATTTTTCTGGGTACCTGGTCACTAGTCAAAGACTGCTTATGCCTGCCTACCTGCAGTTAGGTATGATCATGTGCCTGAGGTCCAGCCAATGGGATGTAAGCAAACGTATTTATGGAATTACTGGGGCATGCCATTAAAGCAAAGAAGCATGCTCTTTATTTTTTCTTCCAACCTTTCCATTGGCTAGAAAATTAACTTGGTGAAAGGGGCCGAAACAACAATATTAGGCCACAATACAGAGTATGAGAGTTTAGAATGTCAGAGTCACACTGAGAAATGTTCACAGTAGCCCTGGCCTGCTTATATTTGAATTGCACTGTGAGAGAACATTAAAGTTCTATTTTGTTCAGCCATTGCTATTTTGGCCTTTGTTAGGAAACTTAATCATTATCCTTCCTATTACACCAAAGGAGATCACTCATAGGAACATTAAGTGAGAGACTGACAAGCACAAACTTGAATTTTTGCCTCAAAGCATGGAATAAAATGCAAAGGCTTTAAGCAAAAAAAAACAAAAAAACAAACAAACGAAAAAAAAAGAAAACTTAGTGTTTAACCCGTATAGAGAACTTCATAAACTCAGTAACCGCTTTAACAGAATTGGGGATATACAACAGTTGAATACATATTCTTTCAAGGTGTTTTTCTTTTCTTTCTTTCTTTTTTCGTGAAACTTAGGATATTAACAGAGTAAGATTAGGATCTTAACAACAGGAACAGGATCTCTGAGAAATCAGAAATACAATCTCCTTTGCTTGATGGAAGTTTACTTTAAAAACAAGAGCAATAAAATTAAAAATAAATAAATAAATAAATAAATAAACGAGTAAGATACTACCTTCCTTTATGTACTCTCTCCATGTTTTTTTCTTTTTATAATAAAAAATGATATGACATTGTTGCTACTGGGGATCCGGCCATCACTTCTTCACTGGTAGATCCCTGGACACCTTATGTATGTGCTGACTTCCCGGATGCAGCTCAGCAAGCGGGGAAAATGACTCACCTGATCGTAAAGGACATGATAAGGGTGAAGGGGCAGGTGAGTGAAATGGCTACTCTGCTCATTGATGTCAAGTCTCAGATTGGTGAGACTGGCCAAGAGCTTTTTAATGAGCTTTCCACAGGAACCAAGCAACCTATAATCTCCTTCCAGATGTCACCCTCCTGTCAGACCCTGGAGATGGGGTGGAGGAAGAGCCTTTCCACATCATCACGAAGCAGATCCTCGCCAACATTACCAAGGAGAAGCAAACTGAGACCCTATGGAGAAGCCACCGCTTGAACTGAGCGGCAGCCACAGGATCTGCCTACTGTGTGTTACAGCTGCCACCACAGTGAGGCCTTCACGAGATGCTAGACAACATTGACTGCTTCGGAGATAAAATGTCAGATGAGTGCATTGTCAGTGTTTTCTTTTATTGGTTGTGCGCAAGCTGCAGCGTGGGGTTAAGCCTGAGGGCAAGGCTATGATAGATGAATCTGAGCAGAAACTTCAGGCCTGGAACCCCAAGGGTAGGACGGAATAGAACTCGGGATTGATCAAGGGGGAAGTATTACACCCTTAAGTTATCCAAATAAATTAAGAAAAAGTTATATGGTAAAATTTTTTAGGAATTCTTTGTGGAAATGAAAAGAAAATGGACATGACAAAGAAGAGATTAATTTTTTTTCATGTAGCTCAATTTGTTGAGATAAGTGTGCCTTACCAGAAAAGCTACCTTCAACATTACATCCCAGGATCTGGTTTTTCTTGGTGTGTTGACCTCGGTTGCATGATACAGAATGCCCAACGATTCCTCTAATGGAAAACCAAGCAAACAAAAATAGATATGTTATTACTTTGGAAAATAAGACCTATCATGCTTATAACACTAAGCTTGAGTGAAGTTTTTAAAGGTCCAGTGGTGTGAAAGGCTTTTTCCTGTGTTCAGTTAACCTGCCCAAAAGCTTTTCTAATGATTTTGATTTGGATGCATATAAGCTTAACAGGTTCAAAACGTAATTATTGACTTCCAAGTCCTCCCCCTCAACCACAAATCATTCCTTCCCTGGACCCCCCATTTCTGTAATTGAGTCTAGCATTCATTAAGTTGCCAATGTATAAAACCACGGAGTCATCGTTTTTTTCTGTACTTCCCTTCTATGGCACATTCAATCTTTCCTCAAACTGACTGGATCTTCAAAACGTATTCAGTCTTACCATATATCATAGCTTTTACTTTGACCTCTCTAATCCAAGCCACAATCATCTCTTGCTTGGAAGATCACAAAAGCCTCCTGACTGACATGACATTTTTTTTTTTAATGCCTCTCTATTATCTATTCACCACTTCACTGGTTTGTATTCTTGAGAAAATTACTGCTTTTGAAAAACGAGGCCAACAATAGTATCCATTACTTTTAGTTATTGTTAAAATTAAATAATTCACATGGAGTTTTTAAATATGTGCTTAGCACATAGTAGACACTAAATAAATGTCAGGTTTGTTTTACCTTATGTAGAAGGCAGAGGAATCCTTAAAAAATATAAGTCATTGGGGGTAGGGGAGTTAGGGGTGGGTGAACTCACAATTAATGGACTCGGTGAGCATTGTATGGGGGAAGGAGAAGCAAAACAAGAGCAAATCATGGTTGGGATGTGGCAAAGTCATAACATGTAACCAAAATGTTTGAACCCCCATAATTTCCTGAAATAAAAAATAAAAAAAGATCATAGTTTTAAGAAAAAAAAATAAGCCAAAAGATTTTGCTTTCCTGCTCAAAACCTTCCAAATGGACTCCTATCACATATTTTAAAGAAATCACAAAATGGATATAGTTGATTTAAAAAAAAAACTAACTGTAAGTTCTAGAATTAAAAGATACAATGACCATTATTAAGAATTCAGTGGGTGCGTCTTATATAGATAGCAGTAGACATAGATTAAGAATGAATTTATAAACTGGAATCTAAATTAAAAGAATATCCATAATGAAAATAATACTTACCAAAAGCAAAAATTACAGGGAACTTGATAGCCTTGAATGTATGTTGGAAAAGAAGGGCTAAAAAGTAATGACTTAATTTGTAAAATGTAGTAGGATGTACCCAAAGTAAGGAGAATGAAAGGAATACTAATAAACAGAAACAAAGGGAAGGCTTAATGGAGCCAAAATTAGTCATTTGATAAAACTAAAGAAAACTAATTTTCAGCAAAATTTATCAGGAAAACAGAAGAAAAGCAGACTCATAAGAAATATTAAAAAGGCATATTATAGGTGCTACAGAGATACAAAAAGTAATTGGAAACTGTTCTTAAATACTTTATCCCAATGAATTTGAAACTATAGTAAAACACAATTTCTACAAAAACATTTAACAGAAAAGCATTTAAGAGAAATTTAAATAATGTATATTATAGAATTTTCAAATTTAATAGATAGATTGAAAACTTTCTTAACAAATACCAGATGCAGAAGTTCCATATAGAAGGATTTTACCAAACACTCAAGGAACAGATAGTTCTAATCTTATACAGCCTTTTTGAGGAATAAAGAAGGAACACTTCCCAACTCATACATGGTTAATGTGTTTTTGATAATGATGTCAACAGTTGGGGGCAGTCTAATTATTAATAAATACTTAATTTATTTAATACTTAATTTAATTAATAACTAATTAAATACTTGTGTTGGAGAAACTAATTATCTGTATGAGAACAAACATATGAAATTGAATTCCCATTCCCTACCAGACACTGGGATACAAAAAAGAATTTCCATAAATGTAACAATGAAGAAATAAAAGGTTGTTAATTTTAAGCCTTTTTTTTTTTTTTTTTTGCCCAGGGTAGAGTGCAGTGTCCTGATCATATCTTACTGCAGCCTTTAACTCCTGGATTCAAGTGATTCTCTCACTTTAGCATCCCAAAGTGCTGGGATTATAGGTGTGATTCACCACCCCCAGCCAAGGCCTATTCTTTATCACAAAAACAAATAAACAAAAAATGGTTTACAGAGATTGAAAAGACAAACCATTAACTGAGAGAAGTTATTTTCAAGTACAATCAAAGTACAATCAAGCACAATCAAGTACAAAGTTATATTCAAATTATGGAAAGAAAACCAAAAAAAACAAAATAAAAAACCCATTAAGAAAATGGCCTAAGGCTTGACATGCCATTTCATAGACAAGGGACACACAGGTGGCCGACACCTTTGCAAAGATGCTAAATCTCATCATTTATCAAGGAAATGCTTGAGAGACTTATCTGAGACTGCTGACTTAGGGCCAAAAGGAGGTCTGAGGAGATGAATTCAACATGAAACCATTTAGGACATTTGTGTAATTTTCCTTTGCAAAATTTCACTACTTCCAGGCCAACACAGACAATGTAGATTGTAGTGTTTATTTAAACATTTTCTGAGCAAGAGAAAAGGAGAAAAAGGAGGGGAAAAAGATGATTTGCAAGGAGCCCATTAAAATAATGACCATGTATATTGATTTAAAAGGAAAGAAAATAAAGAGCAAGAAGTACTGTAAGTGAAATTGGTGTGTTCAATGGATTCTGCATTGTTTATAAGCTGTTTTTGGTAAAACTCCCATTTGTTTTTACTTGATAACTCCTGTGCAAAGAAGAAAGCAATCTAAATGCCTTTCCTAACTCTGGGAAACCTACCTTGTTTTTAATATTTGATCACTGATGTCATTTTCAGTGGTTACTCCACACATTTTTATTTGTTGTGTTTCGGTTTTAAATCAAATTAAAACAGTTTCAAATTTCACTGTGATTTTCTATATGACCCATGAGAGTTAAAGAGTATATTGTTTTACTGCCAAATATCTTGGAATTATCTTTTTTTGTTTGTTTGTTTGTTTTATTTTATTTTATTTTATTTTATTCCAGGGTATTGTGAGGGTACAAACACTACAGTCACACTTTATGCCTTTGCCTCACCCAAGTGCGGGTTTAAGGCGTGCCCTTCCCTCCCCCCCCCTTAGTGCTCCCCGTGTCCTTTAGTTGTTGATTTGCCCCCCCATCCCCCTAATCCCTAGAGAGTATTTCTGCCATGTGATCAACCTAGTGTTGATCAGTTAGAACCAGTTTGATGGTGAGTACAAGTGGAGCCCATTC
>RJWJ010039344.1:0-14530 GCA_004363605.1 Indri indri | reverse complement strand
CAACATATCTTTGAGAGCAGGGGAAAAACCCACTCTTTTGTTTGTGTATTATTATAACAGTATAAAACGGTCACATTTCCATGTAATTTTGGAAAACGCACTGCCACTTGCTGATTTATTGATGAGTACTGTTTCCACAGAGGAAATGATAGGAATTGTTGAAGAATGAACTGCTAAGAATCCCCTGCCCTGTTCTCTGGACTCCCTGCCCCAATTATAAGCACATACCTCTAGCTGAGATTTCTTGTCTTCTGTTCACAGGGACTACGCAGAGGTAAGAGGTCACTGGACTTCCTAATATCGAAAAAGTCAAGTCTCAGTAGGAGCAAAAAAAAAAAAAAAAAAAAAATTGAGCTATACCATGTTTTATATTTTATTTCAAGTCATGCTCACAATAATACTATATGATAGTATTTTTATTCCTTTCCATTGATATGGGAATTGATAATCAGGGAGGTTAAATAACTTGGCCAAGATCACAGTGGCTTTTTAAAATCACGGGATTTTAATGTAAGAATGAATGACTACAAAATTATTCTTCTTCCACCAAACCTTGTTACCTGCCAAGCCAAAAGCTTAGGTTCTATCAACTGGGGCATGAGAGATGCTTCTTCAAAGTGGGTGTTTGTCATTAAGAAAGGAGCTAAGGATACAGTACTCATGTCGGCCTCTGTACCCCTTGCTCCCCATCCTTGAAGCTTTGTTCAGGGACGTTTGAGCACAAGGAAAGTGACTTCTCAACAGATAAGAAGATCGATGTAAACTTGTGAAGCCTCCTTTATCTCTTCATTTCCAAATCCCACTTTCTCCTGTAATTTTACAGTTTTACATGCAAAGATCTCTAAGTCCCGTTGGAGGTAGTGTTAGATGAGGGAGTGGCTGGCTTTGGGTGTCTGTACTTCTGTTTTGAGGAGGGCAGTTTTGAAGCAAGCTTTCCTGCAGACGGGAAAGGTTGGGTAAAGAGTAGCAGAGGAGTTGCAGGCAGACCAAGAGTATAATTAGCACCTTCACTCTAAGAGCGAGCAGAGAAGAAGAAGCCAGGGCAGGCTCCAAGGAGACAGGGTGGTAACTGATCTTCCCCTATCTCTGATGCTTACACTGGTTATCTGACACCCGGCTTGACTCCTAGAGAGGAGTTGATCCATCTTTTTATTTTTGCTCTGAATTCAAGCTGTATGTTGGAAAAAAGAAACTCAATTATTAAGTATGCTATTATCCTGACAATGAATTGTATTTCTTGTATTTTCACCTAAGAAAAATGTCAGCCCAAAAGTGTGTAGAAAGCACGTTGTAATACTACTCTTCACAGCTATGATCATCTATGATGAAAGAAAGCCTCCCAATAGGACCTTAGTCACCACAAACAGGTATCGCTGCTCACCTGGGGACAGGTGTTACCTCAAAAGCAGTCAGAGTTTGTGGAATATTGACAGAAGTATTGCTTCGTTTCTCAGAGAGCTCGTATGGCATCTATTATGTAGGTGGATATACCCAGGTACCCTCCAGGTAGACCTGGAGGTGGTCACTGAATTCTATTGCTGGTTTTGGCGCAGATCTTTGCCAGTCCTCCCCCATCTGCCTGGGAAATCAGGCTTTTCTGATCCTGCAGCATTGCCTGCTCTCGCAGATGTCTCTCAATCTGTCCGCTGCCTGCCCTTTTCTCTATAACCATAGGATTGACCGTCTAATAGGGACCTCAAAACATCAAACTCACATTTTAACGTTTACAGCAGCATCCTTCGACTCTTTAGTTTTGTGCTGGTTGGCTGTGCTGTTTAGCAATTTTAGGCAGGATTTGCAAGACTATGGAAACCGCATCTCTCATAGATCCAGTGCAAGGCTGGCCGTGAAAAAGCAAGAGTTGCAAACAGTATTAGACCTTTAAGGAGTAGCTGTGAGCACTTATCAAAGGGCGCCGTCTTTGTGAGCTCAGTGTGGAAAGGGATGCTGGTTCCACGGAGGTCTTTACAGTTGATAATCACTATCTTTAGGGCCATCTTTGGGGAAAAAAACTTGACAACCATATAAATCTTACATTTTTATAGCACTTCAATCTTTTTTCAAAGTACTCTCACATCTATTATCCCGTCTTGACCTCTCAAGGAAACTGTGAGTTGGGCACAGCAAGTATTTCTATCCTGATTTCACAGATAAGACACAAAGAGGTTAAATCACACAGTAAGGCAGGAGACTGAGGCTAAACATCCACGTCTGATGTTAAGACTCCTAGACTCTCCACTGAAAAAACACACCCTTCTTTTTATTCTCTGCAATCTAGCTTCTGCCGTTACCACTCTACAGAAATCACTTTCTTATTCTTCTTAATTGTCAAACTTCCTTTAAATAATTATTTAAATTGACAAATAAAAATTGTGTATATGTATCGTGTACAACATGATGTTTTGAAATATGTGTACATTGTGGAATGGCTAAATGGAGCTAATGAACACATGCTAGAATCACTTTCTTTAAAGCAGTGTTTCTTGACTCTAGCCGCGTATTAGAGTTATCTGAGCCTCTGAAAAGTAATACCAATGCCCAGGTCCCACTTAAGACCAATGCAGTCAGGATACTGGGGATAGCCCCAGGCACCTGTATGCTTTAAAGCTCCTCAGGTGATTTGTGATGCTCGTGAGGATCAAAAAACTTTGCTAGAAGCTTACCACTGGCAACCCTTGCTGTCAAATTCAATGACTTTTTCTTTGCTACTAGCCTGGGGTCGTTTGACACTAATTCCTTTTTTAAACTCACTCCTCTTTTGGCTTCCATAAAATGACATTCTTTCAGTTCCCTGTTCTTCTCTGATGGCAATTTCCTGTCTTATTTTCTTGTTCACCATCTTTGCTTTGTCTTCCCAAACAGCCTCACTCTTTCCTCTGCACAGTCCTCTGCACACAGGACACAGGGGGCGGTTTGTGGTGGTGGTGGGGAATTGCACAAAGGGTCATTTGTTTTCAAGGGCTTAGACATTAGAACGTATGCCACACAAGGGCGGAGGCTTTATCCTGATCATTGCTGCAGCTCTAGAAGACAAAGTGTATCACTGAAAATCTTCTTGGGAAGAACATGCACCGACTGGCACAGGTTTGTAGTTATAGCAACAGTGAGGATGGCAGTGCGATCTCTCGGTTCTGGATTGTGGGTGGCTTTTATATTTTCTTTGTAATTTTCTGTATTTTTCAAGTTTTCTGTAATGAATATTCATTATATTACTTTAATATTATTTTACCTTTTAAAATATAAAATGAAATGGCTTTCTGACTGACTATAGTTACTAGTTAATGACAGTTGCCAGTATGTTTTATCATTTCTGGGTGGCCTGCACTTGATTGTAGTTTCATTTTTCTTTTTGTTGGAAAATGTCCTTTAGTAGTTTATTCAAAGAGGGTGTGTGGGTGGTTAAAAAACAAACAAACAAAAAAACTATTAGCTTTTATATCTTTCCAATGTCTTTATTTTGCCCTTATTCTTGAATTATCATTTATCAGGGCATATAGTTTTTATTACATTTTCCATCAGCACTTTGAAGATATTTTCCAATTGTCTTCTGGCATTCATGCTGCTGCTGAAAAGATTGAGATCAGTTTAATGAGCATGTCTTTATAGGTAATCTTCTCTGCCTCTGTCTCTCTCTCTCTCTGTGTCTGTCTCTCATAGCTTTTATGAGTTTATCTTTAATGTTCTACCATTTCTCTATGCTGCGTCTAAGTGGGGATTTATCTTTGTTTATTGTGCTTGGCACTTGGCGTACACTTTCAGTCTGAGCACTCATCATCTCTCAATTCTCGCCATTTCCTCTTTGAATATTGCCTTGCCATCAGCTCTTCATTTCTTCTAGAAGTCTGATTACGTGCATTTTTGAATTTTTCAATCTATCCCCAATGTTTCTTAATTGTTCTTTCACTTTTTCAATTGAGGTAAAATTTACATACAGTGACATGCATAGACTTCAAGTGTATTATCTGAGCAAGGTAGGCACCTGTGTAACCACAATGCCAATCAAAATTTAGAACATTTCTGTCACGAAAAACATTGTCTTATACCTCTTTCCAGTCCACATGCACTTCTCATAGACAATTGCTCCTCACTCTCCTGCTCTGGGCATCTAATAACTCTGTTCAGTTACTTTAGCGTTTCAACTTGATTTCTGCTTGTCTTTTTGGAATTCTTATTGTGAATACGCATTTTAGGAGTGAGCCAATAATTTAAGGAGACTTTTTATGCAGATTTCTGACACCTCATGCTGTGGTTCTCTTCTTCCCAGAATTTCCTCCTTCGATTTCCACCTGCTCTGGAACTCTATCCTCTGACACCTGGAGCATTAAGACTGCAGCCTCCTGTCTGAGTTCCAGCCACTCTTCACTGTATCAGCTGGGATCTGCCCTCAGCTGAAGATGGCTACAAGTCATCCAGTGTGGTTTCCTCCTTTCAAGGGACATATTTCTTCCACATTTTGCCTGCTTTTTGTTGTTCTCCAGTGTCTTTAAAGATTTGTTTTTATATTTTTTACCTAGTTTACCACTGTTACGTGTGAGAGGGTTAGTTTGAAACAAGCTACAATAGTATTCCTGGAACTGAAACTCTCTTCTTAACCATTTTTAAATGTCTTTATCTTTTTGTTTCTCGTGGTATATAATAAGTGAATTATTCTGTTCTATTTTCCAATTTTCTAATTCTCCTTTTGACTGTATCAAGTTTAGAGTTATCTATTGTGCTTTTTTTTTGCCCCCAGGATTTCTACAGTTATTTTTTATAATCAACTGCTCTTATTAATTCTGCTTTTTATTTCATAATCTCTTATTATTTTTAATAGGTATTGTTTCTCTCGCTGTTTTTGGATATTATCACAGAAGTATTAATAGTTTATAGACTTGTTTCGAGTGAAGGGGAGGATTTTTGTCTAACTCTATCTAGTACTTTTGTGGGTGTCCGTACTACCTCCTGGGGTATCTCAAGCAGAACTGTTAGAGTATTGCCTTGGGGACTCCAACCTATGATCATATTTCTATCTCAAACTGCTCACCAAGTTAGCAGGCAAAAAAATATGTCCCACTCCACATGCTTTTTAAAGAATATGACTAAAGATTCTCACATCAAGCGTCGTGAGTCCATGTTCACTTGCCTTGATCCTAAACAGACCTTTGTGACTGCCTCAACCAATAGATTATGACAGAGGTGACACTATCTGACTTCTGAGTCTAGACCATAAAAATGCCATGCATTTCCACATTGCTCTTTTGGGACTCTCACTCTCACTTTTGGAAGACAACCACCATGCTATAAGGAAACCAAAAATAGTCCACATGGAGAGAACACATGTCCAGACTGGCTGACAGCTCAGCTGAGGTCCCAAACTACAGCCAGCATGAACCTCCAGACATTTGAACAAAGGTACCCCCAGGTGATGCCAGCCATTGAGTCACCTTCAGCTGAGGCCCTACACATCCTTGCTCTGCCCTGCCTGAATTCCTAAGCTACAGAATCCATGAGCATAGTGAAATGACTCGTTTTACTCTGCAGGATTTTTGCGTGGTTTGTTATGCAACAATAATAACCAGGATGACTGTTCTATCTAAGAGTTTGGCCCTTAGAACACCCTATCGGAACTAAGTGACAGTTTGCCTGGGAGTCCCAGCCCTCTGCAGTACTGCCGATATCTCAGAACTGGTCACCTAGCCAGTGGTGGCTTGGCCGAGGTCCTGCTGTGCCTGCTTCTCCCTGCCTCCCTGGGTGCACAGCCCTATTTCAGCATCAGCCCCTGGCTGGGGAGCCTGGAGAGCTCGCCCATCCTTCTTCCACAAGCAGGGAACCCCCAGCCCACCCCTGATTTCCATGTCAACCCGGCTTCATGGAATTTGGGTTCCTTTAACTCCACGGGGACCCAACCTTCAGCTGACCGAATACAACTTTTTGGACTCCAGGCCCAGCAAACCTGGTGCTTCAGCCCTGTTTCTGGTTTTTTCTGTTCCAGGTCTAGAGGGATGTTTGCCTTGTTTTGTGTCTTTTTACTTTTCTCTATTACATTTCACTTTTTCTGTCATCACTGTGTTTGGATGCAGGTGGGTGGGGGAGAAAGCAAAGCATGAATTTACAGCATGATTTTAGAGAAAATCCTTTTACATTCCATATAAAATCAGGAAAAAAATCATTAAAACTAGGCTGGGTGTGGTGGCTCACGCCTGTAAGCCTAGAACTTTGGGAGGCTGAGGCAGGAGAATCACTTGAGCCCAGGAGTTTGAGGTTGCTGTGAGCCGTGATCACATTACTGCACTCTAGTCCGGGCACCAGAGTGAGACCATGTCTAAAACAACAACGACAACAAAAACCACTATATCACCTCTGCCTCTCAATTCTATATTCTTTACCCCTTTTTAGGATCCACTATTCCCTCTTAGCCAGATCCACCGTCTCCCCACCTATCTCCTCTGCCCAAGTAATTGGATGGTATCATTCATACTAAAAAGTTGGGGATTGCGGCAGACAGAATCATGCCTCCCCCAAATGTCCATGTCTTAATTCCCAGAACCTGTAAATCTGTCGCCCTACATGCAAAAAGGACTTTGCGGGTATGATTAATCTGAGACTTTTGGGATAGGGCTATTAGCCCGGATTCTCTGGGTGGGCCGGAGGTAATCACACAGGTCCTCATAAAAAGGTCAATGGCAGAGAAGGAGATGTGGCCAGGGAGAGAAGGTCAGAAAGGGTGATGTGATGACAGAGAGAGAGAGAGAGGTGTCGGAAGATGCTGTGTTGCTGCCCTCCCAACTGGAGAAAGGAGGCCAGGAACCAGGAATGCGAGCTGCCCCTAGAAGCTAGAAAGAGCAAGGAAATGAATCCTGTCCTAGAGCCTCCGGAGAGAACGCAGCTCTGCTCACCCGCTTTAGACTTCTACCCTCTAGAACCTGAGAGTTAGTTTGTGTTGCTTTAAGCTATAAGTTTGCAGTAATTTGTTAGAACAGCAATAAGAAACTAGCATAGGGACTGAAGGGTTAACCTCCCTAGAAATATTTGAAATCTACGACGGGACCAAAAGGGAAGGGCGTTACTTTCTTCAGATGAACGGCTCTGGGATGGCGGAGTTTTAGCCGTGCTGCTGGCTACATCCCTCACCTAGCAGGCCTGCTCCAGGGATGTTCTGAGTCATGATGCCGGGACACCCTTTATCAATGCTTTTGCTTTGGAGTAGGTTTTATGTCTCTAGAAGGTTCCTTCTGCAATGCTACTCAGCTAGAAGGGTACTCATACTGGAGCAGGAATTAGAGTTTTAGAGTCAGGACAGACACTTTAGAGTCAGGAACAGGGTCTGAAAATTTGTGAGGATCTCAGCCCAAAGGCTGGAGGCCTTCTGGGGACCTGGGCACCACGGGAAGATGCCAGGGCGGTGGAGGGAGCCACCGAAGCCCGTGGCTGGCCCAGTGAGGTCCTGCCCTTCAGTCCCACGGGCCTAGAGAGGTCACGTGGTGGCTGCTCTACCGAACTGTCCGGAGGAACAAGTCGCAGTAAGAAACAAAGGTGATTTTGCTTCAGATTCTTCAGAGATAGCAATATGTCAGCAGCCCCCAGAGAGGCTGAAAGTAAATGAATCAGTGCTAGGAAGTGAAGGATACCGTCCGCACTGCATGGTGAAAAGGACTCCTGAACAGTATCTTCATTGATTTTTTTCTGTAATTGACACAGCATCTTGGTTTGCCTTCGGGCTTCAGAAGGAGAAAACGGGGAGCCCATGTACACGGAGCTTCCTGGTGTTGGCATTTAGTAAAAACAAAAATTCCCCGGAATAAGCTTCCTTTCCTTTCCCTTCACCATTCCCCTTTGTCTCTCTGCTATCTCCCTCTTCTTTCTGCTGCTTTCATTTCTTCCTCCGTTCTCTCTCTCTCTCTCTCTTTCTCTCTCTCTCTCTCTCACACACACACACACACACACACACACACACACACATTTCCTTTTTGTTCAAAATAAGAGCTTAGACAGTAGCTGACTATGACACTGAGGACCCTAGGAAAGAAAAAAAAAAATAGCACATTTCATCTTTCATATTGGTTTAAGTCTGATTTGGACAGAAGCTTGGTATTTTTCTGGAAAAATCTATCACTCCCAGTTGCCAGATCTGAGAACTACCTTCTGGAGTAGGATGCAGACAGACCTGGGCTTCCTCAGGGGCTCGTGGGGCCCACGGCACAGGAGGTGGAAGAAATGCTCCTCGCCTGCAGGGCAGCGTCCCCCGGCCCCCGGCCTCAGCGGGCAGAGCCTGGTCCCTGCCATGCCACGCTGCTGGTTCTGGATTTTGCAGAGGGGGAAAGCAGAGGTCAGTCAGATAGCTTTCAGCAGAGCACCCTGCAATGAGACCCTCCGTAGGGCAGGCCCGATAGCCGAGGTGGAGTGCTGTTCCCAGCTTGAGGCTGCCTTGATAAGGCCTGGGAGAAAGAAATCAGAGGGAAGGGCTATCTGCAGATTTATCAGTACCTGCGGGGACGTGCCCAAGGAAAACAGGATTTGGAGCTGGGGAAGGCAGATCATCTGATAATGTCTCTTTGTACCAGACATGCTTGCCTAAGTGCGCTCAGAGGAATCCGAGAGCATTTCAGACATTCTAGCATAAAGAATATTCCATTAAGACAGAAGCTAGTCTTGGCACAGAAGAGATTCGTAAATTAAATGGACCTAAGGTTTTTGTTTGTTTTTGTTGGTTTGTTTGTTTTAGAGCAGGCTCCAAATTTGCCTTTGGGAACTCTATTCACTCATTCAACACATATTTATAAAGTTCTTGCTATGAGCCAGGCACTGTGTGTCATGTTGTGAGTACAATGGCCAGCAATGAATCTGATGGAATGTTCTCTTTAGTGAGGGACATGAACTTTGACCCATGACTCTCACAAGTAAATGTAAACTACCAGTGTGGGAGATGCTACTGAGGAGAGGTGGTGGGGTTGGATGATGGAGGGGACCCGTTTGTCAAGGAGGTCAAAAAATAGTTTTCTGAGAAGAGAGTGACTCAGTGCTGGGAGCTGAAATCTGAGGGAAGAGTAGGAGTTAATAGGAATGAATCCAGTTTAATCAGGGGAAGGAAATGGAGAGGTCTAAGAATAAGGCAGGCATGTGCAAAGGCCCTGTGGCATGGTGGTTTCAAGGAACTAAAAGAAGACACGACTGGTTGGCCAGAACCGGGGGTAAGGAGAATAGTAAGAAATGAAATTGGAGAGTCAGGCCAGGGGCCAGGCTAGGTTAGGAATTTTGGTCTTTATCTCAAAAGCAGTTGGCTGGCTTTTTAGCAGCTTTAATGTGTGTGTGTGTATGTGTGTGTGCACATGTCTGAGAGAGACACACACACAGTATCAGGTGTTGGTTGGGACTAGGGTGGGGGTGGAGGGAAGTGGATGGGGTTCATAGATGTTTTTAAGGGAAAATCGATTGTATTTGGTGATGGTTGTACGAGAAAAGTGAATGAGAGGAAAGAGTTAAGGACGAGTCCTGTCCTGAGCAACCACACGGATGAAGGGTGATGCCATTTGTTGATGCGGAGAACAATGGAGAAAAAGCAGATTTGGGACGAGCATGAATTTGCTATTAGGCACGTAATGTTTGAGGCACCTTTGCAAAGCCTACATGGAGATGTTGGGTTAACCACACCCCACCCCATGCTTTCAGCCCCTGCTCTCTTGGGGTGTCCCTCCACATGCTCCCTGGCTGGCTGGAGCCCTCCCTTCCGCAGTGACCAGCCCACCCTGCCCTGCCCTCCTGTCCCAAGCAAGGTTTCTTACGGCCATCCCCATAGTCGTGTGTCCTGTTGGAAAGAGGTCTGAGAAACCAGCTGAGCAAAGGCAGCATGATCCTAAAGCACCATGGTGAACCCTTCTCACAGGTACCTGCAGTTGAGGAATGACGTCTGAGCCTTCCAAAGTCACTAAGCCCTTTCTTGACCTCAGGGCTATCAACGTTTGGGTAGTTCTCTGCTGTGGGAGGCTGTCCTGTGCACTGTGGGGTGTTTATTTAGCAGCATCCCTCCCTTCTACCCACTGGTTGTGACAATCGAAAGTGTATCCAGTTATTGCCAAATGTCCCCCGGGGGTGGGGGAGAATTACTGCTCATTGAGAACTACTGCCATGCAAATAAGTACTATCATCTTCACCTTTCGATGTGACAGCTGAGGTTCAGAAAGGTTAAGTTGCTTGCCCAAGGTCACACAGCTAGAAATTTGTAGAACTGGGATCAGAGCCCTATGCTTTTGACTCCAGATGTCGGCCTTCTCCCACTCTACCATCCTGCTTTCTATTCAAGCATATCAGTAATGACGAGCTAGTTTAGGTGAAGGTATTAGAAGTTATAATGGTTTAATGGGTCAGTCTTTTAGGAGACATAGCTGCATCTTTATAGGAATCTTGGTCTATTTCTGCCTGTTTTTCCCTGCTAAGCTGCTGGTAATAAAGGACCATCACTCTTAGTCTGAGTCCCAACCAGACTCAGCTAGCAACATACCAGGAACTCCTCACCACTAGCGGGGTGGGGTTTCTGTGGAAGGTCTGATGATCCCACAATCAGCTCCCCAAAGAGCCGCCATTAGCCCCTTCTTCACTGCACCTCTAAGCAAGAGTGGTGGCTGTCCATGTGCTCAGCCCAGACCCAGACAACAGACGATCCTTACTGAGTCAGACCCAGCACATCAGCCCAAGGGGCCAGAATGAATTAAGCTGCCAGGGATGGAAGAGATCTCACATAGACTATCAGAATGCAGGCTCTGCTGCCTCTTTTCCCATAATAACCTAGCCCATAGCCCTGGATTCTGCCTCAGTTTCCCTGCCTGACTCTCCTGTTCCATATTGAGCCTAGAACCTTGCACTCAATCTCAGCCCCATCTCCTTGTGGACTCAGCCCCGCCCCCCCCCAACTGGATGGAGCCTCCTCAGACCTGCAAGGAGACCAGCTTGGCTGTGCTGCTTGGCCCCTGGCCATTGGCTGGCTCAGCTGGATCTCAGAGGTAGATCCTCAGCCAGGTCAATTTCCATAGTCCCTGCCATTCCCAGCCCTGGTTGCTGACAACATCCCCTTTGGCCTGTCATCATGGCCTGACAGCCCTAAATATGACAGAGAGGCAATTATGGACCATAACATCCGGAGCTAGGGGTTCCATTTGCCCTTCTTCATTAATAACACATCTCAAAGGAAGTGGGAGGACCACAACAGAGCTGCATATTCATGTGGAGAACAGAGATTGGGGAAAGCCAGAGGGAAGCAACATGATGAAATGAATGAGAGGCACCTGGAAAGTCCCAGACCCAATCAGGCCAAGTTGAACCATGTGTCTGAAGTCAAACCAAAGCAAAAACAATAAGCTTCCATCAAATTAAGTGTTAGTCTGTCAACTAGTCTTCTACACAATTGGAGGCCAAATAGGAGTCAAATACAGTCATGTACTGTATAATGATGTTTCGGTCAACAGCAGACTGCATATCCAGCGATGCTCCCATAAGATTACAATGGCGCTGAAAAATTCCTACCGCCTAGTGCTGTCTTGACGATCCTGTGCAGGCTTAGGTTCATGTGTATATTTGTCTTCGTTTTAACACAGAAGTTTAAAAGTTAAAAAAAGATCTTAAAAATGAAAAAAACCCTTATAGAATAAGGATATAAAGAAAGAAAATATTTTTCTACAGCTGTACAATGTGTTTGTGTTTTAAACTAAATGTTATTACAAGATTCAAAAAGTTAAAGTTTATAAAGTAAAAAGTTACAGTAAGCTGCGATTAATTTATTTTTGAAGAAAGAAGATTTTGTTATAAATGTAATGTAACCCAAGTGTACAGTGTTTATAAAGTCTATAGTAGTGTCCTAGGCCTTCTCGTTCACTCTCCACTCACTCTCTGACTCACCCAGAGCAACTTCCAGTCCTGCAAACTCCATTCATGGTAAGTGCCCTATATAGGTGTACCATTTTTAAATCTTTTATACTGTATCTTTATTGTACCTTTTCTATGTCTAGATACATTTAGAAACACACATACTTACCATTGTGTTACAGTTGCCTACAATATTCGGTACAGTAACCTGCTATACAGGTTTGTAGCCTAGGAGCAAAAGGCCGTAACATCTAGGTTTTTCTAAGTACATTCTGTGATGTTCCCACGATGACATTAAGTGATGCATGACTCTGTTTGGCTGGAGGGAAAGACTTTATTCAAGCCTGTAATCCTAGCACTCTGGGAGGCTGAGGAGTGGGTATCGCTTGAGCTTGGCAGTCTGCAACCAGCCTGAGCAAAAGCCAGACCCCATCTCTACTAAAAATAGAAAAAATAGCCTTTACTAAAAATAGAAAAAATTAGATGGGCATGGTGGTGCTCACCTGTAGTCCCAGCTACTCGGGAGGCTAAGGCAGGAGGATCACCTGAGCCCAGGAGTTTAAGGTTGCTGTGAACTAGGCTGACACCATGGCACTCTAGCCCAGGTGACAGAGCAAGACTCTGTCTCAAAACAAAACAAAACAAAAAAAAAAGACTTTATGCTTTGTCTTGCCCTGAAGCTATCACACTGGGACTGGGCCATTGGGCTGCTATTTAGACATATCTCCCTTACCACTTAGTCCAGTAATCCCAAAAAATAGCTGTTTGAGTCATGTAGCCCATGGGGATGGTTAGATTTCTCACTTTCTCTGTAACTGTGTGGGTGTTGCCCTGCAGGGTCCAGGCCTCTCCTGGGAGAAGTGGGCAGAACCCAGGCACAGTGGAGCATGGAATGGCCCATCGTGTGAACACCTTGGCAAATGTCTCTTGTTAGGAGATAGAAAGAATTCCCTTGCCAGGAACATGGGTAGGGGGACAACAGAATCCCACCGGGCACTGCAAAGAGCCAGCCACTCCTTGCAATTGCCACACTGAGGATGCTTCTTCTGTCCTGATTCTCTCTGAACCTGTTTATTGTTTCCAGATGCATCTCAGCACAGCCCTGTGGAAGGAAACACAACTGTTGCATCAAGCCTCCCTCCCTCCCTGTCCTGAACCCATGGCCCCCGGGGCTTTTTCATCCTGCTTTGTTGTGGGGCTCTTCGCATGGAGTTGAGGCGGGTAGAGAAGTGGGTTGATACAGGAAGGAACTGCTTCCCCTGTGCTAGTGACAAATCTTCATTTTAGCCTAGTTGAGCCTTTAGTTATGTATTCCAGTGATATTTTTTTTCCTTCACACCCCAACCTTGCCTCAGAACTGAGAAAACTGGTGTCAGAAGAGAGGGATGAAGAGAGTGAGTTGGGGGAGCAGTGGCTAGGTCCTGACTCTCTGCCTGTCCCTGTGAGAAGCTCCACAACCGAGTGTAAAAGACTTGTGGTCGAGTGTAGTCACCATGATATCTTTAATACCTATGACAGCACCCAACACACAGAAGACTCCCAGTGAATGAACAAAACCCTATCCTTGTAAAAGATTTTTTAAAAAATGTAATGGTCTCTGCATCTCTTTCTATTTTTGTAATTTGGAATAACGTTTTATGATTCCAAAGATGGTGGCCCACTGTGCACTACCTGTTGTAATGTGTGGATGAATGCATGGGTGAGTGGAAAGATTGATGAATAGAGGATGAGTAGATTTATTCTACTTCCACAATTTGAAAATATGGAGATGGTTGCACCAGAGCCTCCAGAGTTGATGGTTTTGGAGCTATTTGATCCTCTCTCTACAAGGTCACTTAGAGACAATAGCAGAAAGAAGCTAGTGTTTGTGTCCCTTTTCTTCAGTAAGGTCTTTTCCTCACCCCAGGGACCCAGTATTCTCACTATCATTCATGAGTAATTGTATTCAATGCTTAAAGGAAGAAAGTCCTACTGGAGGCATTTCAGGCAACTGTCAATATATAGGGAGGTGTGCTTTTGAGACCCCTGAGTCTCCCTATATACAAAGGTCATTACATAAGGATAAAAGGGTCAATTCAATAGGAAGATATAACAATTGTAAATATATATGCACCCAACATCAGAGCACTTAAGTATATAAAACAAACATCAAAAGACCTGAAGGGAGAAATAGACAGCAATATATTAATAATAATAGGTGACTTTAATACCCCACTTACAATAATGAACAGATCATCCAGACAGAAAATCAATAAGGAAACAGCAGATTTAAATAATGCTATAGACCAAATGGACCTACTAGACATATATAGAACATTCCACCCAACAGCAGCAGAATACACACTCATCTTAAGTACACACCAAACATTCTCCAGGATGGATAACATGCTAGGTTATGAAACAGGTCTTAATAAATTTAAGAAGATTAAAATCATTTAAAGTGTCTTTTCTGATGACAGTGGAATGAAACTAGAAATCAATAACAAAAGGAAAATGGAAAAATTCACAAATACATGGAAATTAGAACAGCCATTGGATCAAAGAAGATATCAAAAAGGAAATTAGAAAACATCTTGAGGTAAATGAAAATGAAACACAGCATTGTATTTCTATGAGATGCAGCAAAAGCAGTATTAAGAGGGAAACTTATAGCAATAAATGTGTATGTTAAAAAAGAGCACAGATCTCAAATAAAGAA
>RJWJ010039343.1:0-14523 GCA_004363605.1 Indri indri | reverse complement strand
TTGTTGTTTTCTACATATAATTAAAATACAATTCTTTGTTTCTTATTTTTATTATTCACAAGTTTCAAATAATAAATTTCAAAATGCAAATTTCATACATTAGTTTAAGCTTTCTAAAATTCATTTATTGTAACTCAACTGTTTGCTATGAGATGTGGGCCACAGAATAAAGACCTATACATTTCACAGAGTGTCATTACGTGACTATAATTTAATACCATGAGATTTTTATTGTGATTGAAGAATAATTATAGAACATCACCTACCACAGTAGACTGTGTACCTTTGTTTCCTCAACTAAAAAAATTAAAATCAAAAACATCTACCTCAGGAATTGGCAAATTTTTTATGTAAAAAGCCAGATAAACAAATGTTTTAGGCTTTGTAGAATAAATAGTCTGCTATAACTACTTTGCCATATTCGGGTGAAAGTAGCTATAGACAATGTATAAATATGTGAGCATGGCTATGTTTCAGCAAAACTTTATTTACAAAACAGGTCAGATTTGGCCCCCAGACTCTAGTTTGGCAGCCCCTGACCTATCTGATGGTAGTTATGAACAATAAATGGGGTAATGCACTTAAGATACTAAAGCACAGTGCTTGGCACATTACAAGTCCTCACTAAATATTTTATGATACTTAGTAAAATTATTATTAGTATCATTATAGATCTTACAAAGACTAAGGGTGTCAAATGTTGACCAAAATTCTCAGGGTGACCCATCATCAAACAGTAACTTTTGTGCCATCTCTTTTGTTTTCTTCCCGTCAAAATTCATTTATATTTAGGATTTCTTTGAGGCTTAGCTGAGTTAGCTGAGTAAGTATGTGCTAAGGAATTAATGGGTAATCATGATTCACCATTAACCTAAATATTAAACTTATTTTTGTTTAAGTTTTTCTAGACATTTGGAGCCTTGACATAAGAATGCAGGCATCAGGGAAATCAAAGGGTTGTGTTTTTTGTTGTTTTTTGTTTTGTCATTGTTTTTATAGCAGACCAACTTTTTAGGGCCTTTAAATAATATTAAAAATAATAAATTCTCCCTTGTCTTATACATAAAACCCAAAAGAATAATGTGCTATAATTACAATACCTGAAACAGTACAGTTTGCAGCCCATTGGCTATTCCCTATCCTCTCTGTTCTCTGAGTCCTTTTTGCTTTTGTATGTGTCGGTTCTTTCAACATATATCTTTCCTGGACACTCATATTTTTATTTCCTTCGTGGATACCACTGTACTTAACTTCATAGCACAATATACGGGTTAAGAAAAGGCAATTGAAAAACTGCCATTGAAGGTTGGCTAAAAAGTTCCCTCAAGTTAGGAGGAAGGATATTTCAAATTTTACCAGGTAAGGAAAGTAGAATGGTTACTTAGATTAATCACGAAGATTCTCGTTTTTATTATTAAGTGCATATTATTCTATTTGGTGTGACTAGATTACATATATGTTATGAAAGGAATTTAAGTACATTAACACAGAACAAGTAAAAAATGTAAAATATTTATGGAATTGTTTGAAGATTTTTTCCAGAATAAGTTTAAGCATTAGGCCAGATGGAAAAATATTTATGCTAGAGAATATACAAAATTTTATCTTTTAAAATGCTGTACTTATTTCTTGTTACGAATACTGGCAGAACAATAAATTATGTTGTAATTTATAATTGGTATGAATTACAATTAGAAAAATTAATTATCTAAATTCGGTTATGTAAAATTCAGTTTTGTAAAAATGCTGTGGTTAGTCATATGCCTCAGAAATATGTATGTAACAATTCTGGAGGACAGAACAAAAAGAAGTATCCAGAGAGCACAGAAAATTGGAATGGTGAAGATAACTAGAAATGTTTATTCTGTAAAAGAGAAGACGTCAATTAGGGGAGGGCAAGGTTGCTGCTTTCAAACAGAAAGGCCGATGTGTTGAAAGGCATTTCAAACTTTTAGATTATAAAATTCTGAATGGCACAACTAGAAGAAATGATTGTTTGCAGGGAAACAGTCTTCCTGAGGCAAATCAATGGCTCTTAACCTATTTTGAGTTGCTGAGCTGATGAAAGATGCATACTTCAAAAATATGCAAATGTTTGTTCAGGACTTCAGGCTCATAAATGAACTACTTTGGTGGAGGGCAGTCCGTGAACCCCAAATTAAGGGCCTTTATAGAAGAGAAAACTTTCTAACAAATAGAATTGTTGAAAAACAAAATAGCCCAATGAACTTCCTGTAACAGAAAGGGTTCAGGTAGAATGATCATCTGTCTCACATTTTGCAAAAAGAATTATTTGTTTAATTAATCAATTGTATACTTTCTCTTCCACCAGTCCTCTCTATTGCTGTTTCATCAATGCATGTATTTAGATATATCAAAAAAGGTAATATCTGCAAATCAGAAGGTTTGTTGAATCTTTTCCTTGAAGTACTTATGAGTAGGATAAATGAATACCTTCATTTAGGTAAAACTGCTTTAGAGAAATGAATTGATAATTAGTCAGAATCCTTCCCAAGACCCATTTGAAATCATCATGGGTATGATGTGTGCTGTGTATCTATAGCAGTGAAGACAATAGCATTATACTAAGTGTTGTGTTAATTTGCATATTTTATCAATTATTTACTTTTAAAGATATAGTTCATAAAATCTTCCTGTGTAGATATTTCTCTCAAAATTCTACTATCTGTCTTACTGGAGAATTTAGGAAACCAAGATTGGTTTGAGAGTGATCTTTTTCTGGTGGAGGGGGAAGGGAAGATTCAAAACTTCCATCTCATACAGAGGAAATGCAATTTGCCTGGATACAATAGTAGAGCCAATCTCTTGCTTGGATCTTTAAGTGATAAAATTGAATATAGATGCATTATCTAGCCTTTTAATAATTCAGTCTATAGGTTATTATACATTTCCTCCAAACAGGGAAGAAATCACTACCAATTTATTCTACATTTTCTGAGATACTATCGGTATGGTTCAAAGTATGGTCCTTGGACCAGAAACATCAACATCGCTTACAAGCTTGTTACAAATGCAGCTTCATGGCCATTACCTCAAATTTCTCAGTCAGAATCTCTGATGAAGGGAAGCAGAAACTGTTTTAACAATCTCTTCAGGAGATTCTATGTTCACCAAGGTTTGAAAACCACTGGTGCAGTTGAAATTACATGGGCTTTGGAGTAGGAAAAACATACACTTTAATTCTCATTTCTATATGTACTATTAATAGTTCTGTAAGCTATTGAATCTATCTGTGCCTCAGTTTCCTCATCTATACAGCAGGGATAAAAAATTCTTAGGATTGTTAGAAGATTAGTGATAATGTATAAAAAGTAATAGAATGTACCCAGAATATAATAGGGTGCATAGTATATAGTAGTTTTTTACATGTTGGGGTAATGATATGCACTATTATTTATTTATGTGGTGTCAAGGTAACTGCTTTACATGTATTAGCTTACTTCATCCTCATAGCAATCTTATTTGGCATGTATTATTTTACCCATTTTACAGAGGAAGAAACTGAGGCATGGGGTAGTGAATTTTCAGGTACAAGAGCCACAAACACTGAAGAAAGGTTAATGTGCAATTCTAGTGGCAAATATTTGTGTTGTACTTGCAATTTTTAATTAAAGGTATCATGTCTGGTAATGGTACTTGGGCTTCTATTTTGAATTTAGAAAATCCAACAAAAAGTCATTTGTCATTAAGTGCTAATCTCCAAATTAATGTTACTGTTTATATCTCACTTTGTCTTCTACATATCAATTTATTTAGTGGTGTACCAATGACTAATTTGATTTCTTATGATCTTTTCATCAGCTTTAAACTATTGTCGATGATGATCTGAGTTAAAATACCAGACGTCTCATTAGTAATATACATTTAATCATTTTTAATTTTTGTGATTTGAATGGGACTTCTACAGTGCATGTCTTTTATTGTGGCATGTGAATTGAACCTAGGGTAAATTACATATTTTAGACTTAACTGCCATTTCCAATTTCAATATACTCCAACCAAGAAAGTTCTTAGACTGTCCAGTTCTTTATTGTCACAATAAAAGTATAATATATTTCCTCGAGAAAGATGTCCTGAAATCATGGCCTTTTGATAGAAAGAAAGGCTACATTGATTTCAAGGCAAATATGTAAAATATTCCTGTAGGACTGGATCATGCACTTTTCAAATAAAATGCTCATTTGGTATTGTCTGTGAGTTGAAAATCAGTGCCTTTTGACCTGACGGGTTCTAATGGCACTCTGAGTACTTTAATCAGCACTGCCATCCTCACAGTGAATAGTGAGAACTTGACTGGTAGGAATTATTTTTTTTTATGATTCTTGATTTTTTCTCCCCATCTCTCTTTTGCGCCTATTGCTAGTTCTATGGGATATAAACTTCATAGCCTAAAATTTTCCAGCAATGAAGATGAGAATATCTAATCATTTCCTTTGTTCTGAGCCTGAGCCTGTAGAAAGTTAGAGACTTCTGATGAGGGAGTCTTTTGAAGTGAACTAAGAACTCGGTGAGCAAATGCATTTTATGTATTCTCTTGAACGTAGAAAGAATGAAATAGAAGCACATTTTTAGAAGAAACCACTTTATAAGACAATGCTTTCAATTTGCAAATTTATTTTCCTCTATTTTTGGTTAAAACAGAAACAGCAAACTGCCTCATAGTTATAGTCAAAACTAACATCCTTTCTGCTGACTTGATAGGCACACATTAATTCCCACTGAATGTATAGTTTTATTTCCTTTATATAATCTTTAAGAACAATCTGTTTTCATATATGAGTTTAATTTTCATTATATAGAATATATTTGTTCTTAATTATTTATCCAAATATATTAATTAGTTTTATTTATAAATTAAATATATTTTTGTTATTGAGTTTGATTATTGATATGTATGCTTGCAATGGTTTTCCTTTTTAGTGTTCAGCTTTTCCAAGATTGATGATTATCATGGTATTTTTCAGGAAGTGTTGTTTAACTGTGATGATTAGTTACATTCTCATATTTTCCTATTCTTATTTTTATTATTGGCCTTTGGAGAGGGATTGTTTTGTATGAAGTTTTGGACAAGGGCATATTTGAATTGAAATAGTAGGTGGATGTTCGCAGATGAACAACTGAAATCAGGAACGAGAGAAGGAAAAGAGAAAAGGGCAAAGGTAAAGAAAAGGAATGAATAGAAAGTCATAGCACATAATCTGTTTGAGTGAAGGGGATTATATGAACACGCTCTCCAGTGGTGAACTTGTGCCCTTACATTAATGTAATCAGAAAACGATTTCCCTCTGTTACTGCCTGTGTCAGTTTCAGGTAATGAAACTTTTAAAATATGAGTCACTAGTGCTGAGCTATCCTTACATGTCGCATTTTCCAGGGATGTCCTCACTCCATCTTGCCTTGATATTAGAAACTGTGGCTAATATTTTTACTTGATGCAAAATAAGTACATGACAAAAAATATCTATCCAAAGCACTCATAATATGAACAGGTTTTTCTACCATATTATTTATAGTTTGGGTCTTTAAATACATGTGCAAAATTTCTTGCTATTTATTTAATTATAACAAGTTAACGATAAAATAGACATTGGCTTATTATTTTGAAGAGTAAACATTAACAAGGTTTATTTCTTTTATTTCCTTATATACAAAATACTTAATTTCCTGTTTCTATATTTATCTTCTGAAGATTTTGTTTTTTACTTGTCTGTTTACTAGATTGTAAAATAGACTTTGAAACTATCATTGGGTGGCATTGGTTTTGCCTTTTCTAGCTGCCTTATATTAGTAGTGCCTGATGAGAAAGTAAATGTAATTTTGGACAGTGGAGTTTTGTGTTACAAATAAATATTTTAAAAGCAATTATAGATAAGCATTTTACTAATTTTAATTTGGGTACAATTTAGAAGTTCTGTGCTTATTGAAAGGAATCAATTTGGTAAAGTAGGGATGGCATCAAATTAACAAATATTTATATCATAGATTATCCTCCAGAAGAAATGAAAATAATTACAACAAAAAGATACTTTTCTGCACAGAATTTATATGTAGAGTTATACAACCAAGACAGGAAAAGTAATTAACAATATAATAATTTTAAGTTCAATGTAACAATAAGTGAGATACTACAAGATGACACCTGAATTGTCATTTGTGTTGTAAAATTTAAGAATTTAGAAGAGGAAAACTTTTACATGAACTGGAGTAGTCCAAAGATACTTCCTCCAAAGGAAGAAAATGTCATGCCATCAAGGAAGTTGGACATCCCTAGAGGGAATAGGATGTGTAACCTGTGGCTCATAGGTCTTCCAACTTTTCCCAATTACATGAAAGAAACAGTGGCATTCTGCTACTGAGTCCCATGGAGTTCTCCCAGGGTCATTTTATAGATGCCAAAAATTATCACTGAAAGCCTGTACTCCTCAAGTTCCCTTCTTACACATGTCAAAATTACTGGCTTTACATCATAGTAGGTTCTGAGGCTCATAAGTCACAGGTTAATCTGATCTTCCAGTCATCCTAGTAACCAAGAAATTTCTAGAAGTTACAGATTTAAATATAAGAAAAACAAGTTAAAATTTATTTTCTATTTATTCTTGAGCCTAGAGCAGATGTTAAATTTAATTAGTTCCTTGATAAAAGTCATTTTTAGTCATTGCCCATTTGGGTGTTGATACGGTTCTCAACCTTAACTTCACTGCAGCAAGTGCAGCAGATAACATAATCGGCTTGAGAACTCCCACTTTGGAGCATGTGCCATTAGGAGTCCAAAGTGGGCAGATCATTTGAGCTCAAGAGTTCGAGACCAGCCTGAGCAAGAGTGAGACCCTGCCTCTACTAAAAAAACAGAAAGAAATTAGCTGGACAACTAAAATATATAGAAACAATTAGCCGGGCATGGTGCCGCATGCCTGTAGTCCCAGCTACTCGGGAGGCTGAGGCAGGAGGATGGCTTGAGCGCAGGAATTTGAGATTGCTGCGAGCTAGTCTGACGCCACGGCATTCTAGCCTGGGCAACAGAGGGAGATTCTGTCTCATAAATAAATAAATAAATAAATAAATAAATAAATAAGAAAGAAAGAAAAAGAAAATGAACATCTAGGAGCACTCACTATTTCTCTTTTTCATTTTTAGTTTGAAAACTCCTTGAAAAATAACTCTGTAGTCTTTGGTCTATCCGTGGGTCACAATTTTGCTATTGCTACTTACTAGAATATATATGGAGTACAAACTGTTTGATTTTAATCTATTGGCATGTATTATGTCTTAATTAGATAAATGTGAAATGATGGAATATGTCAAGGAATATCAGAAGTAATTAAGTCTCTACATTCTTCAAGCTTTGTGCAATTCCCCCATGTAATTATAAAAGAATACCTTTCAAGATTTTTTTAGAGTCAGTGATTCCAGGTGCAATTAAAATCTGACATGTTTTTATCATTGAATTGAAACAGAAATTTTAAGGCAATTATTGGGCAAATATTTCTTCTCCAAACAAAAAAAGAAAATCCCATTCCTTTTACTATTCTCCATGTGTCCTTGTGACATTTGCAGCTATTTTTAAGTTAGCTTTGCTTGACTAGTCCTAGAAAATTTGACTATTCTCGGCAGTGAAGGGTGCTGCCTTGGGTTGTTACTCATTGCAATTTCAAAGTAACACAAACCAGTGTGGTATTTAATAACTAATTATATACATACATACATACATACATTTCAGAAAAGACTGCATGAGGAATAAGAGTGCAATGTGTACAGAATCATAGATACGAATTTAACACCTCTTTGGACTAAACTTTAGCTGTTATCCATTATACTTGTTCCAGTTTTGATTTTTCCTCTTGTTAAATAATATCTAGGATATCACACGAGCAGTATCTTCCTTACTTCTAACACCTTTGGGACTTCAAAACATTAAAGTTCCTTGACTAAGCAAGTCATTTAAAAAGCATCATTTTCTGTCATAATGTTTGTTAAATTGTTTTGGAAATTTATCTTCCCAGTATTTCCCTTCTTTCAGAGGGTTGGAAATTAGCTGAAATATTTGCCTGAACAGTTCCCGCCCCACCCCCTATACTCTTTCCACTTCCTTTCCCTTGAACATGTCTGACACCAAATGTATGGAGGTTTTCTCCCACACCAACTAATTCGTCAACTCCCAGGACAACAACTGGGTGCCCCACAATCCAACTAAATTCTGACATTAACTACCTAGAGTAATGCAGACCACACAAGTTAAGGGTTCAGTCCCAGAAAGTTGCCGCCTGCTTCAAACATTCATCTCAAGTCCCAGGTTTTCACCTGGACTTCGGATTAACTGGCTATCATTGGCGGTTCTCAGGACCTCTGCCTTGGGTTTGATAATTTGCTAGAATGGCTTACAGGACTCAGGAAAATACTTTACTTACTGTTACTGGTTTCTCATAGAGAATACAACTGAGCCACAGCCACCTGGAAGAGATGGATAGGGAAAGATAAGTGGGAGACGTTCCATGCCCTCTCCAAGCACTACACCCTACTAGTGTCTCCATGTGTTCACCCTGTGTACATGAGCACGATTGATTAAATCATTGGATCTTAGTGATTAACTCAACTTCAATCCCCTCTCTCCTCCCCAGAGGTGGTGGGGATGAAAATTCCAACAGTCTACTCATGCCTTGATCTTCTGGTAACTAGTCCCCATTCTGAAGCTCTTTGGAGGCCCAGTAGGAGTCACTACAATATAACAAAAGTTTTTATTACCCCTATCACTCAGGAAATTAAAAGGAATTCTTTCTTCTTTTTAGAGATAGGGTCTCACTCTGTCAGCCAGGCTGGAGTGCAGTGTTGCAATCAGACCTCACTGAAGCCTCAAACTCCTGGGCTCAGGTGATTCTCCTGCCTCAGCCTCCCGAGTGCTGGGACACACCACCACATCGGCTAATTTCTTAAAAATATGTTTTAGATACAGACTCTTGCTAAGTTGCCCAAGCTGATCTTGAACTCCTGGCCTCAAGTGATCCTCCTGCCTCAGCCTCCCAAGTTACTGGTATTACAGAAGTAAGCCACCGTGTCTTGGCTATTAGGAATTTAGGAGTTTTGTGTCAGGAACCGGGGACAAAGACCAGATATCTATTTCCCACTATATCTCATTTTTCACAAGAAAAAAAAAAGTGCAGAGACAGGTCACTGCTTGTCCCATGTATGTCAATACAACCAGAATACACAGGATTTTCCTTTTTATTCCATTACAAAAGTGACAACCAAATACCTCTGCTCTTTATTATAGCTAAGTCCCCTCTTGTCCCTTTTTAATACCACATTTACAAACAGGTCGGAAACAGATGTCATTCTTTGTCTTTGTATCTTTCATATCACTTAACATATTGTCTTTCATAGAACGTGTTCTCAGAATGTTTTGAACAAACTCTAAAATAAGCACCAGAGTAGCTTACTGAGGTTTTAACACCTTGTCATATTAAGAAACATTAGAAACAATCATAACAACAAAAACTTCCAAAAATTGGATGCCACTTACATGCCAAGCATGATACTAGCTTTATATGAATCTTCTTTAATTCTTACAATATTTCGAAGTATGTCTTACTTTCCCCATTTATACCTGAAGCTTATACAGCTTAATTGACTTGCTCATAGCTACATAGTTGAAATGCAAATGTAGTGGGCACTGTCTACAATATTCCCCATTCCAGAAATTTTTTGAAGTGTTATCTGTACATATTAAATGAATTATTACAAAATGAAATTAAGTTTAGAAATTTACAGTGATATTTTTACTACCCTATTTTGTAGTTCCTGAAAAACTTCAATTTGTCCCCTACCAGCAGTACCCAATAGACTTTCCCTTTATATCTTTATTTTTGGCTTTTTAAATCAATTATCCTACTGATAATGAATAAAAGTGAAATTAAATCTATGTCTTATATGGTATTGCATTAAATACCTTATATCAATTAGTTATTTGGCCTTAATATTCAAGAAGAAATGGACTTTTCACCAGATGGGCACCTTTATATTTGAATGCAAAGTGACAAAATATAGAAGTGAATACATGTGGTACAGTTTTTTTTCCTAGAGTTTTAACATTTTATTTGGGTAAATCAATACCTTTTAAGTGCTTTTTTTGCAGAACAATTATACTTTATGATTTGAGTTTTATAATAAAAATATTAAGTAACCATTGTAACACATTTAGTTCCTCTATCTAGGTGAGAAAATTTACCGTTTTTATCATTTGTTGATCAGCAGTGCCAGAATTTTAATACCAGACATTCTATTGATTGAAGATGATATCTATTTGGATAAGAGGTACAGGCAACCTGATATTAATCAATGTGGAACAATGATATTGACAAAATTTCAGGGCCTGCAATCTGACTTGCATATACTCTGCATACAAATGGAGAAAAGTCATATCATCTGACAAATTCTAATGTTTCATGCAAAATTCTTTTCTGAGTTGTCTGTTTTGCATAGATCTGATTAGAATTAAATAGCTCCTTCTATTCAACTGAGAAATCGATATTCAGAATTCATCGGATGTCAAATTTGGCTCCCCGTTGAATCCCATGATTAATTGAAGCATCTCATATATTTATTTTTATTGTCCTTTGAAGTGGCATAAATTTTTAAAAATGCAGAATTTATGTGGAGTTAAAGAAGACTAAAAATATTTCATTATTCAAATTACTCAGCCATGCTTCTGGCAGGAGTACGGCCACTCCAGCTTTCCTATTTCTCTGTGGAACACTTCATCTTCAGGCATACGACCTCTGAATATCTCCCAAAGTGAGTGTGACAGTGTGTGAAGTCAAAAAAAGGGATTATGAAAGATTGCATGGTGTTCCCCAAAATTTACTTCTTTTTCTCAAAGAAGATTATTATTTTCATCTACTTTTATGTTACTTGCTGTGCCTACTGTGAGAAGCAGAGATTCCTGCCCTAATGACGTTGGGCTTTGGCCGATGACATGTGATCGGAATTCCAAGAGGAAATCTTTAACAGTATTGTGGCTGTTTCCACCAACTCTCTTGTTATTTTTTTTCCCATTGCCGTAAGAATTATGTGTCCCAGATAAATGCCTCATCTCCATCCCGGGTCCTTGAATGAAAGGAAACATCAAGCAGAGACCCACACCTGCCAATGTAAGACATCAGTGAGAAATAAATCGTCATGTTGTAAGTGAATGAGATGTATGGGTGGTTTATAACAACACAGCTGACTAATGCAAAATGGTTGTTTGTATTTTTATCTCCAGGAAATTGTAACTGGAGTGGGTTTATTTCAGTAATAAAGACAAGAAAATGGTTAGTTACTTTTAGGGTAGAGAAGTGGGATTAATCTCGTTCTGGAACTATTTCATTTTAAACATTGATTCAAGAGTTACAAGTACTGCTTTCAATTTACGGCTAAAGATAATGGTTTATTATTTAGAATATTATGATTTTGTGACATGAAAAATGAGTAGTTGCTTTTACAACCATAATTGATTTTTAGTCCAAATGGCAGACATCTTAAAGTCTAATTCCATTCCAATCAAATCTAAGAAACTGTCAAAGACCGTTGTTGAACCAAAATGGAATTTTATTGTACTGAATATTTTAAAAACAAGTAGAACTTTATTGTAGTTTTAAAATCTTTTCTATGCTTCATTGTAATAGTATTTAATTTTTGTATACATAATTTTGCATGTAACAATTATCTGGTCTAGTACCCCAAATTGCAAATTAATTTTGCAAATTCAAATAGTTAATGGAGTTTTAAAAGAGTGTGGAATTGTAAATTATTTTGCAAACCTTGGGGACCCTATTCCTATATCTTTTTAAAAGTAATATATTACATAGTTTAAAAAATAACCACAGTGACCGGGCGCGGTGGCTCACGCCTGTAATCCCAGCACTCTGGGAGGCCGAGGTGGGCGGATCGTTCTGAGCTCAGGAGTTCGAGACCAGCCTGAGCAAGAGCAAGACCCCATCTCTACCAAAAATAGAAAGAAAATTAATTGGACAGCTAAAAATATATACATAGAAAAAATCAGCCGGGCATGGTGGCGCATGCCTGTAGTCCCAGCTACTCGGGAGGCTGAGACAGTAGGATTGCTCAAGCCCAGGAGTTTGAGGTTGCTGTGAGCTAGGCTGACACCACGGCACTCACCCCAGGCAAGAGAGTGAGACTCTGTCTCAAAAAAATAAAAAAAAATAAAAAAAAAACCACATGCTATATCACAGACTGGAATATGAAAATTAAAAGTAACTTCTATCTATTTAATTTTCATCCCATAATCTTCCATTTTAGAGGTAATAACTGTTAAACTTTTCTATTTTTAGTTCAAGTTGTTACTCCTTTCACTCCCCTCCCCCACTGTCCATAATTCTAAATATCATGCTTGAACCTTGATTTCTTGATTTAATAAATTGAGAGTTTGTTAGTTGACTTTAGTTTATCAAAACTAGCAATTTCAATCACTCACACAATGTTTCTCACACGTTAACATACATACAAATCACCTGAGTTAGTGTCATTGTTTCTTATATCTCCTATTTCCTTTCTATTGGATTTTATGTTTAACAAAATCTTTAGTTATTTCTTCAAGTAATCTTTTGCTATCCTTTTATAGCTGTGAATATCTTTATTTTGCTTTTGAACTTGTGCATGGATAGTTGTTCAAATTGATGTTTCTGCAAGAAGACAAGTGCTGGAAAGTTCTATTCTGCTGTCTTGCTGATGTCACTTCTCAAGTTTATTAATGCATTGAGTATATTTTTCTAGGTTCAAAATCTCTTGCTTTCAAAGATTTGAAGATGTGGCTTCACTTCCTAGTTTCCAGTTTTCTGATGGAAATTTGAAGCCAATCTTATTTTTATACCTTTGAGGGTAAACTTATTTTTCCTAGATGCTTTTAAAAGTTATAATTTATTCTTAGAATTCTGAATTTTATTAAGATAAATCTAGATTTAGGCTGTTTTAAATTCCGTATGCTATGCATTCAAAGATTCCTTAACATTTTAAGACTTGGGTCCAGCTTTCAGTTATGAAAATTGCTTCCTATACTTTCTCCATTTCCTTTGTTGTCTCTGTTGTATAGTTCAGCATCTGAGTAATCTGTGAGTCCAGTTCTGTTGATTATTTTTTTTCTTGACAGTGAGTTGTTTTCTCTTTTGTGTCTGTATGTCTCATATTTTTTATGAGGTCACACATAATGTATAGTACAGGAACCATCAAAGGAAATACCATTTATGTCAAGAAATGGGCAGGCATCTTCTGCTGGGCCCTTAGTTTAAGGTGTTAAGTCCATTTTGTCAGGTGTTAAGTTGGCTTTGACATTTTTTGTTGCCATGGTTACCCTTGATGCACCTCCAGTTTCAAACTGCTCTAGTGTTTCTTTGTATTTAAACTGGGGGCTGGTTTGCTGGAGAATTTTCCTCAATGTCTCCTTGCATCCTCAGCTTTCAGTCTTTCCTGTGTCATAATGTGGGTCTCTCTCTACACTCTTTCCTCTCCTACAGTTGCAGACTGCTGTTGGTGTTCTAAGTGTTTTCTAGTCTGGATGTGTGCGGTAAGGGGTATTCTCTCTAGTCCTACCACAGTCTTAAGTAGAATCTGTGTCCCTAGGTCTCAGAGGCAGAGCTTCCTCAGTGATCCTGCTCCCTGTCTCCATGGCAGCCAGTCTCTGCCTTGCATATTTTGCAGATTTTGTGCTGGAGCAGGTTTTCTGCCTCTCCCTCCAAAAAGGATAACTCTATGGGGATAAGATTCTATGCCCAGGAATAATTTTTGCCCCTCTCCCTAGGGTAGGATTTTTTCTTTTACCCTCTTTCAGTCACAGTCTTTACCTGCCCTAGCGAGGGCAGGACTTTCATGCATAAGGTGTTTGAGAACTTTGTTCCATAAAGAAGGGTCTATTTGGGGCTTTTCTTACTGTGGTGGTCATTTCACTCCTGTAGACTTGCACCACTAAGGAAGGCTGTCTTCGATTGTTCGCTTTGCCTCCGATCTTATTCAACAGCATCCGATGGAGGTCATTGGAGAGAATCCAGTGAGCAGCAACAAAATCCCCTTGTGTATTCAGCTTCCCAGGGGTCATACTCTCCTGTCTGCCCACAGACAGGCGTTAGCAATTGTGATGATTAATTTTATGTGTCAACTTGGCTGGGCCACAGTGCCCAGATAAGTGGTCAAGCATTGTAATAGATAATTCCTTGAGGGTGTTTTGGATGAGATTAACATTTAAATTGGTAGGCTTTGCATAAAACTATTGCCCTCTATAATATGGGTCAGCCTCATTCAGTCAATTGAAGGCTTGAATAAAACAAAACACTGACCTCCCTTGAAGGAGGGGGAATTCTGTCAACATACTGCCTTTGGACTTAAACCACAACATTGGCCCATCCCTGGTCTTCATCCTGCTGACCCACCCTGCAGATTTTGGACTTGCCAGCCTCCATAATTAGATTAGCTAGTTCCTTAAAACACATCACGTTTTATACACTCACACACACACACACA
>RJWJ010039342.1:0-14538 GCA_004363605.1 Indri indri | reverse complement strand
TTTAACTCATTGGAAAAAAACAACACCTTCTTTCCGTAGGTGAGAGTTTATCTGCCAAAACTAATCCTACAGTGAGTTTTATGACTATGTTATAAACCTCTGTAAAGAATATAATAGAAATGCTGACAGAGCCCTCCTTACGATGGGTTTAGAAGGTATAGCTATAAAACAGAAGTAATTTCTGGAATTTGGAAATTATGCATGACTGTAAAGACAAACATATTTGCCATAAATTGAAGCCCACACCTGCATGGGGATATATTGGCTCCCATTTAATTCAAGGTCAGCAATAACTTTAAAACAAATTCTATTAAACTCTCATCAAGCTGTTCAAGTTAAAATTAAAGGGGAAAAATACAACAAAACTCTCTGCAGAAAAATAAATCATGCAAAATTTCAAATAAACTTAAATTCAGTTAAAGGAAACCAGGAACAAAAATCTTCCCTTTAAAATGCTTTTCCTAAAACAGCAAAAAGAATCCAGTATTTTGGAAGCAAAAATAACAAGAACTTGGGAAATTTTACAAAAAATACAGTAGGAATCTGATTACATAGAAGATGATGGTGAAACTCAAACGATTTATCAGTCAATTTGTCAATAGCTCAAACAGTCACTTGTCAACTGAATTCTCTTTGATGGAACTTTTAAATAGCCTTTCTTCTGTTGTTAGGGACAAGGGGCAGGTTAGGGAAGATTTCAAAGGACACAAAATTAGTCTACTGCCACTACAGTTAGGTTTTGTCTTATCCAGGCACAAATAATTGTACATTTCTACCAAAGGTTTTCCTATATGTATTTTTTTCCTGTTTCCTCCTCCTGAGGCCATGCTCCATAACAGTCACCTTAAGATGCTTCTGTCCCCACCCAATCTCATCCATCCTGTGTCTCTTGATTCTGCCACATTCAAAAAATGTATTTGAAAGACTTTGGGCTATGTAATTAAAAAAAACTGTGTTCGGATCTTGTGTTTGTATATCATTGATTAGGTGACATGTGGCAAATTCTTAGTTTATCTCAAATGCTTATTTTATCTATAAAATGGGGTCAATAAAACATACTTATATTAATGTAGCTGCCATGAAAATCCCATTTTGAGGGCTCATACCCCTCTTATTTTTGGCATATGGTAATGAGAGATTTTTATCCACTATGATCACCAAAATATCTAAGAAATCAGGTGAAGCTAGAGTCTTAAATTAATAGCAGACTAATGCTGTTAGATGATAATGCAGCATAATAAGTTTAGATACAAATGACAGGTTTGAAATCTAAAAGTTCTTCTAAATTTTGCAATATTTTTTTAAAGGATATGGGTTACTTGAGTACAGGCACAAGTCTCCAAAACATGGACATGTTTGATAAAAGCTGAGACTAAAAACCAGAAAACTAAGATCCCTTTTATCTCTTGAATGTATCTGAGACCAAAGGACATACCAGATACAAGCTTCTGTTATCAGCTATTACACCTATGAAGTCTGTGTTGTTCTTTGTATTTATCCTCTGGTTTAGCACAACATCTGAGACCTAGCAGGCATCGATAAATATTTGTTGAATAAATGAAGATATGAATGTAGTGAAGACAGACCAAGTCAATAGGTCTGTTGCTAGCAGGAAAAGGGAGTAGAGAGATATGGAAATAGCTGGAATGGAAATAGGGAGTCATAAAATGGTTTCCTTTTTTAAATCTCTCTTTTTTAATGTTGAAACTAGAGCATGTTTGAATGCTGATGGAACTAATAAAGCAGAGAGAAATAGATTGATAGTAGAGATGAAGGAGAGAGAACAAAAATAAATATAACTGGAAGATCATGGTCCCTTAGAAACAAAAAGAACACAGGCTCCAGGGGTGATGTGGCCACATCGGCCTGTGCTTCCAGGGAATCCATTTCCTCCATGGTCAGAGGAGGAAAATAAAAGATGGCTCAAGCAGATGGGTACTTTTACTAACTGGAATTTGAATTTGCTGTATAAGGTTTAAATGCCTGGGGTCTGAAGTCCTTGAACTTTTTAGGGTCCTTTTTAAGACAAAAAAATTTCAAAATTACAAATACGATTTAAGTAGAAGTCCTCGTAAGGAACTTGTAAAACTGTGTGCTCCTGATTTTTAAATTTCATTGGTTTCATGGGAAATCTCTTCCTCTGCCTGAAATGAAATTCTAGCTCCATATTTTATTACCTGTATGAATTTGGACAATGTATCAATCTCTCTATGCCTACGTTCCCTCATCCATAAAATGGCACAGTCATGATATCCATCTCATAGCATCTTAGGGATGATTAGATAAAATAATATTAGTAAAATAGGATTGAAAAAATCATGTAAAGATTAGCTAAAACAATCTATGCAAAAATAGTCTATGTAAATCAAAGTTATTTCTCACTAAATGTTGGTTATTATTATATAAAGTCCCTAGTGCATAGCAAGGACACAATAAATGTTAGTTTCTACCCCAGTTAGATGAGAAGTAATTTTTCATTTGAAATCTAAAGAATTCCTAGCTGTCATTACAATTAAAATAGTATTTTTTTTTTTCTTGAGACAGAGTCTCGCTCTTTTGCCTGGGCTAGAGTGTCATAGTGTCAGCCTAGCTCACAGCAACCTCCACTCCTGGGCTCAAGGGATCCTCATGCCACAGCCTCCCCAGTAGCTGGGACTAAAGGCACGTGCCACCACACCACCATGCCTGGCTAATTTTTTCTTTTCTTTTTTTTTTTTTTTAGTAGACACAGGGTCTGGCTCTTGCTGAGGCTGGTCTTGAATTCCTGAGCTCAAGCAATCCTCCTGCCTCGGCCTCCCAGAGTGCTAGGATTACAGGCGTGAGCTACCACTCCCAGCCTTAAAAGAGTATTTTTAAAAAATACTTTTCCTCCACCCTGCTCCTCCTGTTTCTATTTCTCCTCCTCCTTCTCTTTTATGTGCTAGAATATGGGACAGCAGAAAATCCATCTGTAAACTCGGGAGAATACCCTCCCTGTGGGTAAAAACAATACCGTTTACATCTGAAATAGGGAGCATTAAGTGCCCATGGTATCTATTCAGCAAACTTTTGCTGCTAAGAAAATTATTGAAATTATTGTATCATTCATAGTTCAAGAATCTAATAAAATGTGAATGCTAAATATTGTCTCAGAACCACTGGTGGACGTGGTGACTTTCTAGAGTATGTGGCATAATTCCTTTTCACCATGATGTCATGACCCCATGTCTGAGCAGAGTGTAACCCCACCTCTGGTACGGAGTTGGCATTCGATACTTGCTTAACAGTTGAAAGGCTTCTTGTGAGAGAAGGAAGGTAGATACGAAGGGTGACTGCGGTTTTTACACACTGCCAAACCCTAGGAGAGAGTGTGCCTAGAAGGCATTCTCTATCACAAAACATTCATTTTGATAAGTCTGTCACCAACCGAAATGCAAAACAATGCTAAAAAAAATTTACTTCGGGTATTCATAACCAAAAAGCTGTTCATTCAATTTTCTGCCCTGGCACATACTCAAATGAGGCATAAAACATTTAGCACTGGTGTTCTCCAGGTTTATTAATGCTTGCTAACTCATTTATTCTCATGCTGATAATCTTGCCCGAAGCATCTCACTTTTAGTAAGGTACTAAAGTGACTTGGGTTGCAACCACATCTGTAGTAATTAGTTAGCTGAATCTGTAAGAAATTGTTGGGATACTTTGTTATTGCTAAAATAATTCAAAATTCTAAGAATCTACCTCAGAATACTTTTATGTACCATATGTCCATACCTGCACAATGCGAAGGAATAAGCGAATTCATGTGAATTTAAAAAAGAAGTTTTTGTTTTTCTTTTTGGTTGTGTTGGGTAAAGAGAGTTGCAATATGTGTATGGGTAATAAGCAAAGCAAAAAATGAAAAATAGGAAAATGACTGATGCTAAAGATAAGAGAAATATGGCTTTTTTCCTGAACATCTACAGTCTCCAACCCTTAGGCTGAGACCCAGTACTAGTTTGTGGCCTGTTAGGAACTGCCACGCATCATAGCCTGAGCTCCGCCTCTCCCACCCCTCTCCATGGAAAAATTGTCCTTTCCATGAAATCAGTCCCTGGTGCCAAAAAGGTTGGGGACCGCTGCTCTATAAGACAATCTTTTTTTTTTTTTCTCTCTTTTTTGAGGCACTATCTTGCTCTGTCACCTGGACTAGAGTGCAATGGCCTCATCATAGCTCACTGCAACCTCAAATTTCTGGGCTCAATGAGATCCTCCTACCTCAGCCTCCTGAGCAGCTGGGACTATAGGCACACACCAGCACACCACTGTGTCAGGCTAATTTTTCTATTTTTTTGTAGAGACGGGGTCTCGCTGTGTTGCTCAGGCTGGTCTTGAACTCCTGGCCTCAAGCAATCCTCCCACTTCAGCCTCCCAAAATGCTGGGATTACAGGCATGAGCCACCACACTCAGCCCTCTGTAGGACAATCTAAAAGGCCTTCTTGTGTAAAACTTGGATGGTAGGGAAACCATATTTCTCATACAATTTTGATGGAAGTTTAATGTTCAAGATACAAACTTAAAACCATTCAATATAAGAAGCAGACTGGCAATGTTTAAAAAATGCCAAATCACAATGAAACAGATTCAAACCTGAGTTAGTCCCTAGTAGAGCCAGGCACCTGGGCAGAGGCGATTTCTCTTTTTTCCATTTCTGGTCTTTTAGAAGCTGCTTTAAGAGTGTTGCTCATTGAAATTAAGATTTGACATATGAAGATAACTTAATATGTTATCTTCTATCAGAGACTGAAAGATAACATCTTGTCTGCCTCCCTGATGTAACAAAAAAGAGTATCAAGCTTCAGTAAGGTGAGTGACTGACCCACAATCATGCACCTCAGAGTTGAAATTTCAGTTCTACCACTTACAGACTTCTATAAGCAGTGCATCGTGTGGCGTGGCACAAGACTAGTGCATACCGAGCAGTATCTTACTTAGCTCCAGCTCCCATATCAGCAAAAACCTAGTGCTCACATTTCCATTTTCTAGCTTGTTTCGGCCTTTACATTACAAAAAACAAAACTGGACAATAATGCAGAGGTTAGGGATGCTGACCACCCCTATATGTTTGAAAATGCACATATAACTTTGACTTCTTCAAAAGTTAACTAATAGGCTACTGATGATCAGAGTCTTACCCATAACATGAACAGTCCATTGATACAAAAATCATAAGGAAGAGAAAATATATTTACACTCATTAAGTAGAAGTGGATCATAAAGTTCTTCATCCTTGTCATCCTCACGTTGAGTAGGTTGAAGAGGAAGAGGAAGGCTTGGTCATGCTGTCTGAGGGGTGGCACAAGTGGAAGAAAAGCCACTTGTAAGTGAGTCCACAGAGTTAAAAGTTGTGTTGTGCAAGGGTTAACTGTGTTTTATTTGAGATACAGCCAGTAGGTTCTTAAGAACAAAAGCCACATATTTATTGTTGCTCCTCGAAGAGCCTCAGTTCACAGACGTACTGGGATCTTGTGGCCTGAAAAGCTGGTGGGGAAGGTGAGGAAGCTATGATCATAAGGATGAGAGCCAGAACAAATCATTCCCAGGGCTGAGCTCCACAGACAGGGGGTTAACACGTAATGTTTACTCTCAGGAAATCAGTGCATTCAGATTTAATCCAGGTCTGGGCCAGTGTCCAAGAGGATGTAATCTGGTAGAGGGGACAGCAAGGGTTGTCTGAAAGTGATAATCCCTAAAGTCAAAAGTGTCAAACCCTCAGTACCAGATGACCAATCTTTTTGGACAGGAAGGGCCACTGAGAGTAAAGGGAGAACAGGGAGACACAGTCAAAAGGTGATTGGCAGAATATAAAGCCAGTGTTATGGTGCCTGCTAGGGAAGTTATGAATTTGGGGGCTTACGCCCCCTATAAGATTGTTATACTACAAAGGAAGTTAAAGTAGAAGATGAGTCTTACAAACTGCAATACAAGTATCAAATTTGAGGATCTTAAAGAACTAGGCCTACAAAAACCTAATGGTTTTCCACTCTGACCCATTTTTATAGAGTATGGAAGCTTATGAAGTACTCTCTGAGATGGTTAGGTAAGACTCCAGGACTGGATGTGGCTGAGCCTTTACAAACAGGGTATTGTGGAGTACAGGTGATCAGAATTGGGTGGGAGTTGACATCAACATCCCACAAATCCGGGGCAAGATTTGGCAGTGAATGGAATATGGCTGGATAAGCAAGAATCACTCAACAGACAAGAGGAACACAATTGAGTTTTCTTGGGAAACGAGTCCAATTTTGTCTTGTCTTGCTTTTAAATGAATATACCTTTCTTCCTGAAATTTTCTTGAATAGGTTTTACACATTAAAAATAATAAATATTTATCCAGGGATTATCATGCTTTATGCTCTTCTACTGTTTCACACAGCTTTCCCTAAAATGAGAACTACAAAACCATTTGTGTGTGTGTGTGTGTGTGTGTGTGTGTGTGTGTGTGTGTTAGGGAAAGTTCCAGTAGATAATATCAAAATAAAAAAGCTGTAACACAAGGGTAAGATGCTTACCACTCTTATATGTGTTCTGTACAAGAAACCATTCAGTGAACCAGCCCCTAAAAACAAAGGAAACCATAGAGAGGAAGTAGATTCCACATTTCATCTTCAAAGTGGAAATCATTTGAATGAAGGCACCGGATAAAAAATACTTCTTCCCACATAAAGATAAGTCTTGATTGTATTCTGAAGATAAGTACAGTATCCCCAGCCAAGATCATAATGAGCAAGTTAGCATTATGCTATAGAACAGAAACAGAAACTGTACATTTCCTCAATGAGCAAACAATAATATAAGATCAAAATTCATATGACAAGCTTCCTATACATTTTTTATAAATTTATATCCTATGTACATATTTATATCTTTATCATAAGATCAGCATGAGAGTTATTAGAGATGAACATTATCTGAGATAGTAGTGTCAAGGAATTATCTCTACAGAAGAATGAGCAGGGCTCACTGCAACTCTATGTTTATTAGCTGTGTAATCTTATGTTATTATAACCTGGTTCTGCCTTGGTTTCTTCATCTGTAAAATGGAGATTGTAATAACAAGTCATCCCTCATAGGGTTGGGGTAAGGATAAATGAAATAATTCAAGTATATACATATACGATTAATCATGGTAGTCATGCAATAATGTTTAGCTATAACTATTAAAGCATGGTTCAAGGAGATACTCAGATTTGCCAAAAAGAGTAAAAACTGGTGTTAACACAGCAGTATATTGATAAACCAGCACTAACACGAGCATCTGCGTCCACCTGCTTGTGAAGGACTTCCTTACTAAATAAGATAATCTATTTATCAGACCTCTCTCATTAGCAAGAACACAGCTTCTCTCTGTGTGCTCTTTTATCAGATATATGACATTAGTGGCAAAATGACATGACAGTGACAGAAAAATTACAACAGGAACAGGTTCTGAATAAATAAAACCTGAAGCAAAATCTTTCCTAGTGCCAAGAATGGAATAGTTGAGATGGAGAAGGATATTTCAGAATCGAGTGTAGAACAGTAAATCATACAATGCTGGCAGAACACTAGAGATGATGCTTTTGCAAAATAAAACCATGAAATATTGGTAGGGACATCCAGTTCTGCTATTTCACTGTGAATAACACAGTGAGCCTAATAAAGTAGCTGATTTATTGAAAACCTTATCACATTTTAAAGTGAGGTGTTTTCACTGATTCCCTTTACCCACTACAGAACTTATGCTGTTGTGCCAAAAGATGGTTGGATGTTTATTCAAGGAAAATCAATTTCTTCTACACCAGGACAGCAGGAAATTCAGCTGTCAATCCTTTGAATATAAACTTTTCAGCACATGCACTACCATATTCATGTTGAAAAAGTGAATCAATTTTTATGATCAATGGCTATAGTTTGTGTTATTTAGAAATATGATCTCGTTCTGTTTAATATCATTCTTCCCACTGTATGGATGTGCTTTCCCTAAATCGACAAAGGGTACTGATTTTCTCTTAGTTCTCACAGAGACAAAACCATTCCATAACCTATGAAACAAGGGTAGGGCAGAGAGCTGCTGGGAAGCTTGGCCATTTCTCTAGTTCCGTATATCCTTGATTCCTGAATTCCTAATATTTCAGCTTGGGCACTTGTTTTTCAGAGTCCCTAAGAAAAATAGCCACTTCAGCTTTTATTCGTAACTCTCTTTCTGACTGATGAAACCATGTCAGGCTAACAAGACAAGTCTATGAATAAATATTTCCTGTCGTTCCTCCCAGGAATCCGCACACGCATTTTCTTCTTTGGACCCATTTCTCATTCCTCGCCCTCCAATTCATATAAGCGCACACAAATGTGTCTTATTGCTCAATAGTAAGACCTTGAGCCCCCTTCTTGGCCCTCCATGGAACGAATAATAATCCTTCAGAAATAAATTAAAAGGTATTTGTTTCCATTTTGGTGGCAACATAATTCTTTGAAAAATTGATAGAAGGTAAAGAAAAATATGAATAGCTTTCCTTTGAGGAATCACCTACTTCTCAGAAGCACCTCATAAATGTCCTGTGTTAATTTCCATGGAAGAGTTGTGTATGGCCAATAATTAAGTAGATTTCTAATTGGTTTTGTGATGTTTGCCAAACATCACTACATAACAGATTCAAGATCAAACCATTAAATAATCCAGTATTATACTTTCAAAAAATCATATATCACTGCAAGAATTAAAATACTTACAAAGTTTTTATAAATAGTAATTTTTTTTCTTCTCTCAATATAAATTTTAAAAAAGTTGTGATGAAAGAAATGATGTCTCAACAATCTAGCTTGGGAACCATTAATTTTAATAGGGGTGCTGACCTGATAGGTATTCAGAAGTTTTATTTTTTTATGTTTTAAAATTCAGTTATGCAATATTGCTATTATCTACATCACTGATTTTCAGCCTTTCAGCACCTAGATCCCTTAGAAAAAGTGTCATAGTAACATCAAATATAAAGATCTATTTTTTATGTGTGTCACTATTGGTCATAACATTGACTAACTCATTCCTAAAATATTTGACAGTATTCAGCACATCTCTTGTTAAATATTATTTGTCTCCTATATCCTTATTTTGCCAAGAGCTTTCTGGAATTCAAGAATATTTTGCTGACCTCCTCAGTTTGCTATTCTTTGTTGTTACATTGTTCTTTTTCCCCCTTACAAGATTTTTGTACTTTAATTAAATGCGGATATTTAATAATTTACTTGAAAGGAAAAAATATAAAGGGCATCAAAAGATATATTAGGCAACAACAGTGTTTTTTCTTCATTAATATAATTCCTCATCTGATGATTTTGCTAACCTTTTGTAGATTGCTGTAAAAGCCTTTATTAGTATTTCAATTACTTTTTTACATCAGAGAGACAGAGAGAGGGAGGGAGGAGAGAAAAGAGGGAGAAAAGAAAGAATATGGATAAGATTCAACTAAAATTTGAGAATTTAGAAATTCAACTAACGGATCGTTCCAAAAGTGCATGATATGTTACTGTTGAAAAAATTAAACTTCATGAGTACAATATTTAATCAGAATTTCAGAAACTTCTCTGAGCTTTATAACTCCAAGCAGTTCCAAGGAAGCTATAACCTGGCAGAATTTTACTGAAGCTCCTTTTTAGGACAATGGTTTTTTTACAAGTGTGCCAATTTTGAATGACTTCGGGTACCATGTTCATATGCTCTGAACAGACAAATGAGCTTTTAAAATTTCTAGTACTACGGCTATGTAAGAGCCTTAAGTACCCCCTCCTACTGAATATAGCCTCCTTTTCTCACCCTTTTGAGTATTTTATCCTCTTGATAGCTACAGAAACCCTTAGGATGGGACCATGAGTCTTTCATATAAATGGTAAGTTTATGTAACATCATCAAACTGCTGCATCCAGTTGCCCAGATGGTTTTGCATATGAATCTTATAAAGCATTTATGCTGTTTTGAGTAAATTCCACCCTGGCCAAGTTTCATTTGCTTTACCCTCATCCCCCAATCATGAAAGACTGGAATCTAAATAGTCCTATATTTCCAAATACATAGTAAAGACCAAAAATATAAAATAATTAAATATTTTGAAAATAGCTCTACAGTGAACTCATATGTCTATCCTTATTGCTAATAAAATATAGATGCAAAACTTTTCATATATTATACGTTAAAAAATACTTCATAAAAAAATTCAAATTTATTAGTTGTAGATTTCTTCACAATAATGTATAAAATAGTTCAGTTCATAGGATCTGACTAAGACAGCATTATCCTAAATAAAATGAATTCATATTTGAACAAAAATGCTTGCTATTTATCTTATTTATTCTCTTTTAAATGTGACTGTTCTGTTTTGCTCCAAGTTTAGACTATGTCTTTGCTATAATACTAATTTTTTTTAAAGTCATCCCCCTAATTCAGACTATACTTTCCTCTTGACTCTATGGAGTAGCAAACATTTTGGCAACCATAGGCATTAGAAACATTGCTTGAAAGCAATTAACTTTCTTCTTCAAAAACAACATGCACCACGCACCCATGTATACACATGTATGAACATGCGTACCCACTCAAATACACACATATACACACTTCTATTTTTCCATTATTAAGAATCATATCTCCATTTTTACTATGTCGCTTTGCTATATACATCTGACCATACTGTATGTCATGAGAAATGTGAAAACATATGGGAAGAATCAGAAAATCAGAGTGTACCTGTGAATGTGCACTGATACCACAATTTTGAATCCATTGGCTGACAACTCAAGATGTCCCGAAGGTTGGCAAGCTTCATACCTTTCTGTCAATTTTACCTGACATCCCCAGTAACTAATAATATTTAATGATTATTTCTATAGCTCCAATAGTCTTCTTTATTGATATCCATAATTTTTTCCAAAGGTACATGCAGAAGAGGATCTGAAACTTGAAGTAGATGGCTTCTTATTAATACATGTCCTCAGGTTAAGGCTAATTGTGCTTGCTGTTGACAGAGCTATGGTATGTCAGCCTTAGGAGATTAAAAAAAAAAAATAATGATATGTTCTGTGTCTCTCTTGATTAAATAGTTAGATTTTTTAGTTCACTCAAAAAGATTGATTATTTTTACAGGGAATAAAGTACTTATAAGTTGTATTGCATCAAAACTTTTTCAAAAAATAGATGAATATCCAAAATGGGAATTTGCAAAAAGGTTTGAGAATGTTGCATTTCATAAGTTTATATGATCTCCAGTCCCTTTATTAGAGGAGAATCTAATATCATCTGGATTTAGTATCTATAGTTTCATGTGTATCAGAGTGGTGACTTGTTGAAAGAAGTTGTATGATAAAGTTGTAAGAGTGAATAATCTGGGACCATATGCCACCTGGGTTCAGATTCCAGCTCTTCCACCTCCTATCTGTGAGAGTTTAGGCCAGATATTTTACCTTTCCATTCCTCAGTTTCCCTATCTGTTAAATGGTGATAGTGTTTTGATACCATTATAGTATCTATTTTATAGATACTATACATTTTATAGATTACAAGTACATTTTTCAGTTAGTTCACTACTGTGCTAAGAATTATACCTGGCATACAATAAGTGCTAAGTGTTAGCTATTATTGTCAGCCATTACTTACTTTTAACTTATTTAAATAAAATCTGTTCAGTTTATAGGTATTTTTTCCTTTATAATTGCTACCGAAGACATATGTCAATGTTGACACAACTTTAAAAAGACAATTAGTCTAATATTTATACCCAGAAATCTTAGCACTAATGGACTATGGCTCCATAACTATGAATCATTCATTTCTAAATCCTATAAACACAAAATGCTAGAATTCATATTTCTTTTGTCAGTCTGCTATTTAAGATCTCTCTGTTTTCATTATTAGCAACAATAAATGAAAATCAATTTGCATTTGCAGTAAATTGACATAATATATGTGTATTAAAAAGTTTCCTTAGATTGTATAATTAATCACTTTATTTTATTTTGAACTGTCAACATTTGTGGAGCCTTTATATTTTCTTCCAACTTGAGATCCAATTTCTGATATTTTCCCCCATGCTTGGTTAGTTTCTTGTTCTCAAATAACTGATAAGTTTGACATGCCCTATTTAAAATTATGCAGGGATTTCCATATTTTTCTAATGCATGATATAATGCTAACATATAAAAATGCCATGTCAGTGTCTTTCCACAAAAAGTGTTCTTTCTGTAGAAAAAATATTTCCTTCAATATTTTGAAATACAGTTACTCCAGAAATCCTCACAGTACATTAATGTTGTGGAGACAACTTATAAAATAGATTCTCACTAGAAGAGCAACAATGAGTACATTTCTTGAGAATAAATGAGTTGTCCTCCACATAAAGCAAAATTACTTGAACCCCAACTGGTAGAAAATAAACATTTCAGCAGTTTCATCACATTGAGCAAAGTATTGCCTACATAAAAAAATAAATCAATTAACTAAAAGGTAGGAGAATAGTATATTTTCTTTATAACAAATGATACTTCTCAAAACATCTTATTTCTTTTTTTTGAGAATTCCTCTGTATTTTTCTGACTTAAAAACTGTACTTAATGTAAAGGGGAAAACATTTAATCAACACGATGTTATTTAGTACCTATGAACATGAACATGACACACTATTAAGTTTTTTAATCAGAGGTACTTGCAGAGAAATATACTTAAATGCCATTTTTAATCAGATAAACTTGGAGAGAAGAATACTTTTAAAAATCATCACAGCTTAGTTTATAATAACAAATATTGGAAATAGTCTAACCATTCAACAACAATAGGAGGACACAACATACTATGATAAATACACACAATGAAAGAATAGGCAACCATCAAAAGCATCTTGAATAAAAATATCTTACAATTCTCCCAAATATATTAGATTTCAAAACCAGGATATATGTACATACATATATGCTCTATTTAGTGTAGTTTTAAATGTAGACAGAGACACAGTTACAGATAAGTATATATAAAATAGGCCAGGCCTAATGCTTTATATACATTATCCCATGAGGTAGAGAATTGAAACTCAGGGAAGTTAATTTGTTCAAGGTTACATAGCTAAAGTATTAAATTAGAATTCAACTCATATCTGTCTGCCCTCTTGAGTACTATGCTAAACTCCTTTGTATAATAAGAAAAAGGTATAATAAGGGGTGAAAACTTATTTTTAAGTAGAATAAATTAATTAACCATATATCTTAAAGGAAAGAATAAAACTACAACAAAATCCAATAGTTTTCATAATGGATAATAATGCAAATAAAGAAATTATTAATGCTTAATAAGAAGAATAGCTGTTCTTATTCTCTTATATCTTACTGATTTTATATAGAATTCACACTATTGAATTCCTCTTACTGCATGTTTCATCAATGTTGCAAATTTATTTTTATACATTATAGTGTTTTATCACTTTAAGTTTTTCAGTCCCTTGGGACATTACACAGCTTTTAGTTTTAAGCAGTTTTACCACACTGGATACTGGTTTCACAGCTCTTAATTTTGGTATTAAAACAAGAGTAGAATTCCTGGTCTGCATTTAAAAATGCAGATTGGGTACACAATTTATTGTACAAATATAATAAATCTTAACAAACACTAAAATGCTATATAGCAGGTCATAAGTGCCATAGATTTGTGAATACGCAAGTATGAGTTGGATCAAAATCTGGAATAGGCAAAAAAAAAAAAAAAAAAAAAATAGGAAAAATAAATGAATAAGCAATTTAGCAAGTTTAATTTTGATTATGTTTCATTTCTCAATTTTATTTTTATTATTATTATTATTGTATTGTTGCTTATTAATGAATGATAATAAATTTGAATTGCCATAGGTATGCCTTGCACAAATTTTGCAGCACTTAGCATGCAGAAAGGTGAGTATACTAAAATTTATGATAGAAAGAAAAGCTTCATTGTAACAAATTGTACCTGACGAAATAATATTAAAACCACGAATTCACAGGTGGGCTTATTTTTTTCTTCCTGCTTTAGATATTTTTCTTCTTTGGTAACTTAGTGTAATATGCCCATGTGTATACTGGTATACCACACATTAAAAGTCTGATAAATCCATACTTTGAATGATACTTAGGGTTATTTAAGAAGTTTAGTACATTACTTTGAATAAAAGAAATATACAAAGAGTGAAATGGTTCTTTGCCTTTAAAATCAAATGTCAATCCTGTACCTTATAAAACAAAACTTGAATTTCTGTTTGTTAATCTATCCTCATTATTAGTTCCTTTTTTACACACAATGTGTTGGCATTTTGTTTTCATTAAGACCGGAAAGCATACAGCAAAATTTGTTAAATTTCACCTGGATATTTATAGTTGAGAAGGTCTAAAACGATTCACAGATGTTGTGCCTAACATGCGATAGCTTTATTTTGCAGAGTATTTGCTACATTTCTCATAATCTCCATGTGAAAAAGGTGTACCATCTCTGGTGTATTATTCATAGGCTTTGCTGTTGTTTGAGCAAATGTTTC
>RJWJ010039341.1:0-14519 GCA_004363605.1 Indri indri | reverse complement strand
TGCAAAGACACGAAGGGGTGAGGGAAGGAGCCGTGAAGATCTCTGGGCAAGAGCTTTCCTGGCAGAGGAATCAGCCAGGGTAAAGGCCCCAAGGTGACAGTGTGTCTGGTCTGTTTGAGGTAACACTACTTCCCAATGGGTGATGTATTTGGGGAAAGAATCCTAAGTAAGGGAGAGTTATCATTCTCTGATTCCCAACGGAAAAAAAAAAAAAATTTAAGCTTTTAGAAAGAGTGACATAGTGAGAACTTGGAGGTACAGAATCTACAGCGGTACAAGGGTGGCATGGGAAAATGGGGAAACCAGAAAATGTAATCAAGAAATAAAGGTAGCACGTCAGAGACAAGAAGCCACCACGGGTCAGATTAACACTGGCTCAATCTTGCTCACCTTTGGAGTCACATGGTAGGTAGGCTGGTAGGCTCGAGAAATGTCTGTTGAAGGAAGGAAGGAATGAAACCATTCTTAACTCTTTTTCTTATACTTTGTGTGGTCTGCAGCAAAAACTTGTCCTTGAACTTAGTTTAGTATAAGAAGGGAACTTCACCTCAAAGAACAGTTTAGCAATATTTTTTTCTATTCATTCAATTTTTTTCAGTCTGCTTAAAACTTACTCAAAGCTATTATGGAGTCTGAGAAATAAATGTGCTGTGAAGACATCTAGGAATGTGAGAAGGTCCACTGAGAGAACTGAGCACGTGAGTGCCGTGTGTGTGTGTGTGTGTGTGTGTGTGTGTGTGTGTGATCAAGTCGTATGTTGATGGGGTTTGGGAGAATGCGTATTAATGGAGTCTACAAATATACAGGCCATTAGAAGGTATTTCTGTACATTCCAGCATGATGTTGAATTACGTTGAGGTTCTTTGGGTTAAAGTAACAGAAGCCACTTCAAACTCACTTAAGCAATAATAAGGAGTAATTTATTGTAGGGATACAGGGGTATGTCCTGGAAGCTCAGGGCAGGAAGATCAGCCAGATGATCCCAAGGAGCTGAAACCTAGAACCAGAAAGCCAGGGGGAGCCATGGGAGTGTCCTGCTGTCTCGCTCTTGCTCCTCACATCCTCTTGGGGGGCTCCATGGTCTCTATCCCCGCCTCTGTGCCTGTGTGCCCCTGCCTTTTCTCTTGGCAGACCACCTTTCTTCCCCATCCATCCACATGGCCTCCTGGCCACTCCTGGGTTTACATTGCCTCAGCCTCAGCAATAAGTAGAGCCTGCTTAATATTTATCACTCTTAATCCCAAACTAGCAGCAGAAAGGACCTGATTGGCACTGCCCAGGCCAATGTCTGCCTTAGCTCTGAGTAACCACAACCAGTGGGACAGGTGCCCATTCAAGCATGGCGGCCGGGCTGCTGACCACTCACCTAAGTCAATCTGGCCATGCACATCTGTCAGGTTGTTTTTTGGTAGATAATGGCAATCCAATGGCTAGAGGTATGTGAGAGCCACAGTTCTCCTCCCCAACCACCTTCCTGCGAGGAGGTGTGTGAAAATGAAGGCAGATCTCATTCAGAATTCTGCCACACACGCAATCATCTATGAATAAGTGGGCACAAAAGTATATAAGCACCAGCAGCAGAATCTGTCTAAATTCCAGTTTCATTAGTGGCTGAATCCTCCTGTACCTGTCAGGGCACAGAGCTCAACAAAGCCCCCACCCCTGGCAGCTCTCTAAAGGGGGCTAAGCTGGTGGGCTCACTCTAACACCACATTCACGCAGGGGTAGAGGTACCTTTACAATATTTGTAGCCAATCCACATTTTGTCCATGAGAATCCTTTCTGATGTCCCTTGTGCTAAGTAACAGACCCTTGAGTCAAAATTCAAGTGATGGTCTTCAGCTACATCTGGAGAGTGGAGTCTTGATGCACTCACTATGCCCTGGAGTGTAGGTTCCTGATTAGGGACTTCAGATGTTACCCAAGCAGCCCTGGGCTTAGATGAAAGCTAACACACGCACATACATGCTGTGGGTGGCGGTGGTGGGTTGGTTGCAAAAGGGCCCCTGTTGTATGAATAGGCCTTCTTTAAAGGGAGGTCTTGGACCCCTTCTCCCAACTGCTGTTACATGTCATTCGTCATTTCTGCCAGCAAAGGAGTCTGGGAATGTTCTTTTTTAGCTGGACATAGCTGGACATACCACTATCTAAACAAAACAGGGGTCCCATTACCAAGAAAAGTACAAACCAGGTGAGCAGCCAGCAGCCTCTGTTGTACTAGCTCATGTGAAACAAATCTGTCAATCCTTGTCTGTTTCCTGATCTATAAAATGGGATTATCAATACTGATGCTGCCAGTTTTTCAGGGGTTTTGTATCAAATAAAACACTTCAAAAACTGAGAAGCCTTGTTCAAATATAAGGTATCATTCTGAGAGTTTATACAAGGAACACTCAAAATATAACCATATTTAAGCACTTATTCTTTTCCCAAAGCTTTCTACTGTTTTCCAGACCAGCGTGAGTCATTTTTTTTCTTGTCAAGGATCTCGTGCGGCACCTACTAGTTTCCGTGAGGCTGACTGGACACACATGAAGGCTGTTAGAAGATTATGTGACATTTTTGCAGCTTGCGCTGTGCCAGGTACTGTGTTTCACGTGGTTTATCTCATTTAAGCCTCATATAAACTCACAGGGAGGGCACCGCTCTCATCCTTACTTTGCTGATAAGGAAACAGATTGAGCGTAACCAGCACCTAGCACAGGCAGAGCGTGGGAGGCAGGATTTGACTTTGGACGTGTCTGAAATCATTCTGCAATTCTAAAATGCTGTGGCTTCTTAGAAATGCTGTGGCATATCTACTGGGTCTTACTGTGTCCCCAAAATGATATGTTGAAGCCCTAACCCCTGGTACCTCTGAATGTGACCTTATCTGGAAATAGGGTCTTTACACATGTAATCAAGTGAAGAAGAGGTCACACTGGATTAGTGTGGGTGCTAATGCGATGACTGGTGTCCTTATAAGAAGGACATTTGGACAGACACAGAGGAGAAGGCCATGAGAAGGCAGAAGCAGAGAATGAAAAGATGCATCTACAAGCCAAGTATTGCCAACCAACACCGGAAGCCAGGAGAGAGGCATGGGGTGGTTTCTCCCTCAGAGTCTCTAGAAGAAACCAAGCCTGCTAACACTTTGATTTTGGACTTCCGGCCTCCAGCACTGCGAGAGAATAAATACCTGTTGTTTTTAAGCCATCAAGTTCGTGGTGATTTGTTATAGCAGCCCTGGGGAACTAATGCACAGTGTAAGAAATGAAGAACCTCCAAGAGCCCGGTGTGGCCTGCTGCACCCTCCGTGCCTGGTGTAGACAAGGTTGGGCTCAGGTCATTGTAGGAGCCACCAGGAGTGGGGCACAGCCTCAGGTTCCTAAGTAGATTCACAGAACAAGCCAGTCCTTCCCCAGATGCTAGTAGGATCTGTGGAGTGAACACGGATGGTGCTGAGTTCCACCAGAGCGACTGAGCCACCACCACGAGAACTGACCCACGTGTTCCGGACACAGGATCCATTAGGGCTGGGCAAAGGGGAAGGCCTCTGACCTTTCTTTCTAGTCTGCTTTAATTCGGATAGCACTGAAATTTTTGTTTGTGGGAGACTGCATCTATCTGCTAAGTGAAGAATTACTTGTGTTTTCAAAGACCAGGTTTTTCAACACTTTGGTCATTCCACCTTCAAAAACGCCAAATCTACGTTATCACCTCTGCCTTTGTGAAAGTTTTATAACACTCCTCAAAGTGGAAAGCCAGAATCACTTGCCATAAATAAAAAGTAAACATTAAAACAAAAATATTTGCCTGTTTATTATTTATTAATATATATAAGGGAACATCCTAACCAGGGAAAAGGTGGTTGGCAAATGCTTCTCTGATAGGCCGGAGAGTTTTTATAAACAGAACTATTTTGAAAACTACCGGAAAAGCTGGCTTAAGTCACAATATGAAAAAAATTTGTTATCGTAAACTTTATTATTGTACTGCTGTGAGGATTCTCAGACCACAGATCCACCTGTTTGGCACAACATTCTGTGAAGAGTAAGTTCTGGGATGGGATACACTGGACAGGCTTTTAAACACATAAGGGCCACTCACACTGAACAGAACAGACGGCAGTATTTCAACTCTAAGAAAATTAGCAGTAGGGACATCTGGCATCTGCATGACCTTGCTTAAGTGTCACTTTATCACCCCCGATAATAGCTGATGATGTGTCTTGTCTCGAGTGGAGAAAATAAATAATACTACTGGGCTGAGAAGAGATCTTTTCATTGCACTGGTCAGAAGAGAAATCTGGAAACCCGGCCAAAGAATACAGGCTAAGCTTTGTTCAGACACTGGTGAGAAGGAGAGGAAAAAGCGCTGTGGGATAAAGAGATATTTGTGTTTCCAACTTGGAGAGGCAGACGGGATGCAACACTCCACAGCGTCCAAGCCCTTCTAATACACTGAGGCTTGACACTGACAAGTGTTTCTAGTCAGATCTAATATTGCTTTTCCTGGAGCTGGAGGTGCAGACCCCTACATGGCCATGATCCCAATATGCAGATGGAAGCACGAGGGCCTAGCATGCCACGGAAGTCACCCAGGCTGCAGGCATTAACACACCATGTAAAACACCAATAAAATTGTGTGTGTTTGTTTCCTGCTACCACCTTTTCCTCTGGAATGCTGCCATTTACTATAGTAGTAGGCTAAGAAAATGCAATCTGCTCTCCATAACAATTTTCCCAAGTTTATCATAAACAACAATTGCAATACAAAACAACTCAGAAGAGCGTATAAAGACCAGGACTATGACATTTCTGGTAAGGGAAGACCAGGGCCCACCCTACTCCAGCATGACCTCATCTTGACTAATTACATCTGCAACAGCTGTTTCCAAAGAAGGCCACATTCTAAGGTACCGGGGTTTAGAAGTTCAACATATGAATTTTGGTGAGACACAATTCAACCCATAACATATTACAAGCCCTGAGAGGCAGCAGGAAGAGAAGGTGTGGTGAAGCCTGATTGAGGGCTAAAGTCCAGCGACAGCTATTGTCAGAGAGGGACACGGCGGTGCCGGAACCACACCAAAGCAGGGAGGAGCAAAGACATAAATACTATTCCAACCTTTCTCTTATCCCACTCTCCAGGGACCAAACTCAACCAGAAGTCAGGGCACAAGGGATCCAGGTGATACAATCTGGGGAAGTCAGCATTCTCCCGGCATGGGGCAGAGAGGGGAGGAGAATGGATGGTTGGGGTGTGTGTGTGTGTGTGTGTGTGCATGCACAATAAAGTACAGGGGCAACTGAAGAAAAAACAGCAAAAGAACATCCATTTATGTGGCAGAATCAAGGGATTCAAATGGATTAGGGAGAGAAGTTTATATATAAGACTTTTCTAAAATATACCTTGGAAATCACAGTATTTAGTTAGATAACCCAAGAAAGAAAATCAAGATGTGCATGCTCTCCCAAGAAAGCTATCTATAAGAAATTTTATTACTTTAATTGAGAAGTCTGGGCAGAGTCGAAGGGCCACATTTCCAACTGAGCCAATGAAGGCCTCCCAAGAAAATATCGCCCTTGGGTGCACGTAAAGAAAAGCTCTTTCCTTGGAGCCTCTTCAGATTCTCTTGTCATGTCCCTGTCCTCCTGAAACCTGAGTCCCCCCAGATGACCCCTTCACTTCGTGCCCGGTTCAGTGCCATGCCTCCATCTCCATTCTTGCCACCTCGGCTCAGGACCTCCTCACTCCCTGCCTGGGCCCAGTGTTCCAGCCTCAGTCTCCCCACAACCCAGCCTTCACCCCAGGGGCTGCAGAATAAAATTCAGGCTCCCCGGCGTGGTAATCTAGGCTCCTTTTGGTTTGGTCTCTGCCTATACTTGAGGCCACGACTCCCTCTCATCCACTCCCCACCCTGCCCTCTGGTTCTCCGGTAAAAAGAACTCACTCTGTCGGGAAAAATTGTGAAAAACTTTGAGATGTGGGGGGAAAAAAGATTACCAGATTCCCTGTCCAATGCTCCCTACTGGGTTCTCTTTACTTTTCCTTTTTTTGTGTTACTTTATATATTATTTCTTTAAGTTGTAAACTAATGAAAGTGATGCAAATGAGTTTTGGCCATAAAGGTGCAAATGTATCCCTCAAGATGCAGTGAATTACTGCCCTGTAGATACAGGTCACTTTTGCATCTCTTGTAAATTCTTTTCAGCATTTCTGATCACCTGTATGTGAGTAGTCTTTGAATTTTTCTTTAAGCTATTTATAACATCTTACTGGTTTCTTCATTAATTGAGTTAAATAAAATCTTTGATGCACAATTTATAATTTTATGAGAGTCATAATCTTATCCTTTACAAATTTTTTTTCTTTTAACTCCTATGGTTGCCAGATTGGGCCATGCTGTTTCTTGCCTCTTTGTACAAGCTGCCGACACTGTCCAGAATGTACTTCTCTGTCTTTTTCTATCTGGTGAACTCCTAGCCATCCTTCAATGCTCAGCTAAAGGGTGCCTCCTTTCTGAAGCCTTCCCTGATTTCTCCACGAAGTTAGATACTCCTGAGTTGGAAAGCACCTTGTACATGCCTGTATTTCCTGCTTGGTACACTGTGTCAGTACCTGCTTCCCCCACCAGACTCGGAACTCCCATACACAGGGGCCATATTCTAGTCTACTTCTGGCGCAGAGTAGGCACTTAACAATATTACCACATATTTATTCAGTACCTTTACCTGGGTTTCTTTTAATTCTCCCAATGACCTAATGAGGTTGGTCATATTTGTGTCTCCCTTTCACAGGTGAAGAAACAACTTAGAGAAGGGAAAGTAACTTGCCCAAGGACCCACAGCTTTGGGAGGATCTGAACCTAGTTGGTGTGTCTTCAGACTGAACTGTCTTCACAGCAGTATGACACTGTTGATTCAGCAAATCCATGGCCCTCAGGGCCTCTTTAGTATAACAGAACAACTACGAGTAAACTTTGAGTTTTGTTTTTCATTGAAGGATAACATATCTTACCAGCTTGAGACAATAAAGAACAAAATGATTTTTCATACCTTAATTTTTCTCTTCTCAGAAATTAGCCAATATGTATCCTCCAAAGGGAATTGGCTATCTAGTCAGACACATTTCCTGGTTATTACCACACAATGCAGCTTAAACTAAAACTATGGTTTCTTGCTCATACAAGGAGCACAGCACTTGGCACATTTAGGTGCTTAGCAAGTATCTGTCTGTGCATATATTGCTCAAGGGCGCGCACAATGCAGGGCGCCACTTGCCCTGCAGACCGGCCGGAGGAGCCCTACCTAGTTTGGCCCGTCCATCTTCCTGGCCAACCTGCTGCTGCATCTGGGGTCTGGAGTTCATGGAACCCTCTGGAGTGTGCACTTGATTGCTCAACTTTGCTAAGCAGGTGAATAGTGAAGTACATGTTGTTTCACCATCTGGGTAAGTGCATGGCCCTGTAGGGGTACCTGGGAACCATCCGACCTCCTGCCACTCACAGGGCGGAGACAAACCCAGCATATTGCCATAATAAGGGATACCAGCATAGGGTGGGGCTGGGCTTTGATTCCCTGCAGTGACGTGATTAGGGGAACTTTGATGTTGATAATCTGGTCCAGAGGGCCCTTCATCTCAGCGCCCCTGCCCTTGGAGGACTGGGCTCCAGCAAGCCAGTGTAATCATTACCCAGGGCTCTGGACTGCGTGAAAGGCTGGCATGGGGAGCAGCAAGGCTGGCTGCAGATGCATTTCCTCCCCATGCCAGGAAAGGTTCTAATTCAAAAACAAATGTATTTATCACTTCCAACTGCTCTGCAGGGCAGGGCATCCTGCCTCAGGGTGGAGCGTCAGTGAGCAGTGGGAACAGTGGCTGGCGGCCAAAGGAAACTCCCATTTCACCAAGGTTCCTGCCACTCTGCAGTGGTCCTGAAGGCCAGCATCGCAGCCGTGGGGAGAGGCCAGCCTCCCAGCCAGCCCTAAACACACAGGCGCCAGACAGGGGCTGGCCCTCAAACCACCAGCCAATCAACCCCTGCCACAGAGGGCTGGACGCTGGGACTCAGTGAGCCATCCTCTCTCGGTGACTAAGGCTCTTTCTAACCCTGAGTGTGGGCCAGGGGAGATCTCTGTCATGAGCAGGCAAGTAGTGATTTGTCTGTAAATCCCAATGACGCATGCCCCGTGGGCTCCTTGTTTAAGGAGCTGGAGGATTATTCTGTTCTAAGACAAACCCACCTTTGCCTGGTGGTCTAAGGGCCTGGCTGGGCATTTTCCAGAGAGGGGGAAAGGAATTGCAGACAGCTGGAGTTTGCCAGCTCGCCTGGTTCTGGGCTGTCGAGTCGTCCTTCCCCTCCAATCTAGGCTTTACCAATGCTGGAGTCCTTTCGAAAACAGACTGGATCTTGTCACTTTCCAGCCAAAAGCTCTCCTGGAAGAAGTTCACATCCCTGTGGGTGCCATTCCAGCTTCTCCCTGGTTCTCCCTGTTTCTAGCTGTCCAATTTCATCACTCAACACTTTCTCCTTCATACTGCTTACGTACCAGCTCACAACTCCCCGAGCAAGCCACGTGCTTGCATGCCATGCAGAATATCCTTCTTACCTTTTTCTGTTCATGCTTCAAGGCCCAGCTTAAATATCACCTCTGGGTGAAGACTCTCCAGCCCTTTCTCCCTCATCCGCACAGAACTTGAATGTCTTCCTCCCTTGGACCTTCATAGCTGTCTGTACACGTCTTACCTGTAACATTAAACCATACTGCGGCAAACTGAGTTGATTATATGTTGGTTTCTGACCTGGTTATGAGCTCAGTAGAGTAAGGGGTCCTTTTTCATTCATCTACGTATTCTCAGTGACTAGTACAGTCCCCAGCACATAGTAAGTGCTCAATAAATGGGAAGAATGAATGAACAAATGTCTAAAAACATCCCCTTCCTTGGAGAATCTCCTTTACTTAGGTGGAGGCAATACAATTCTGAGCCTTCCAGGGGTTAAAGAACACTTATCTGTGGGAAACTATTTGCTCTGGACAAATTCTGCTCTTCCTCTATCCCTAGAGAAACTGCAAGGCAAAGAAGGCAATGTGCAAACTAACCACTTCCAGACAAGTGAACTCTCAGATGCTAACAATTTTACTGTGTGTTAAGAGCAAAGCCAAACCACACACAGAAGTGAAACTTCCTGAACATCCCACACCAAACATTTAGTTTACTGCTCTGTTGGAATTTTGATGACAATAGCCATCTGAGTAAAGATGCGCTCTGCAAGAACAGAAAGATTCTGGTGGTTCTTTTCCGTATAAATCTTTGGCCTTTATCTTCTGGATGTATTGTGCCCTACGAGAAGGTAAAATGGCATAATATCTTTGGTTTATAACCTTGGGTTATATCCTTGGTTCTTAGGGATGGCTGCACCATGCCTATAAGATTCTGAAACTTAAATGTCAGTACTGTTTCTCTCTTTGGATTCTCTTTCTTTAAAAAGGATGGTGAAGATGATCCTTATTAAGATTGTTGTTATTGAAAATCACTTCCTCAGAAAATAAAATAGGCTACAATCGGAAGCAAATATTCCAAATTTCCCAAACATAAAATTTATAATTTCAATATTCTTATCGTAAGATCAAGGTCCAACTAAACATGATAAATTAATATTTGCGCAGGGAATTTACATTTACAAAGCACTTTTATATCTATAATCTCATTGGTAAGAACTGCTCTATCTCATCAGTTCCGCACTTGGCAAAAGAGGCGAACCCTTAACCACTTTTCCCCACGCCCAGTACTGCTGAGTGTCTCCACCCACCTCTGTTGCCCACCCCGAGTGGAAAGGAAACCAGATATCCAGTCATCTCTAACACCTCCAATCCCATTTCCAGGAAAAGGAGGTCACAGCTCTCCCTAGCAGGAAGAAGTGGAGGTCCCCTCCCCACAGGTGACCCTCTCCAACATATTTCTTCCCCTCCCCCCACTCCACTGCAACCACACTGCTCACAGCTCCCCAGATGCGCGTGTCCTGCCGCCAGCGACACCCCCGCCATCTCCATCTGCACCTCACTCCTAGTCATCTCTTGGGTCTGGATGAGATATCACCTCCTTCCGGAAGCCTTTCCCTGGCTCCCAAGGCTGAGGTAGGGCTCTTGCAAACTGTTCCTAGCTCTCCCCTCCCCCTTATCCCAGCAGTCATCACAGTGCTCCATGATTATCGATGATTTCCCTTTCTTGCCATCTGGAGCAGTACAGTCCAATAGTAATATAATTCCAGCCATATATGGAATTTTGAATTTTCTGATAGCCTTGCTAAAAAAGGAAAAAGAAACAGATGAAATTAATTTTAATATTATATTTTATTTAACCTACTGTATTCAAAGTATTATTTCAACATGTAATCAATATAAGACAATTGCAAATGAGATATTGTACATGCTTCCCCACCCCCTGACTAGATCTTTGATATCCAGTGTGTACTGCACCCCTAGTGAACACCTCCATGTAGGTTAACCACATTTTAAGTGCTCCATAGCCACCTGTGGCTGGTGGCTACCATATTGGAAAGTGTAGGTCTAGATGAAACTCCTCGAGGTCAGGGCATGGGCTCCACCTCTCACACTCATGTATACTGCACCGTGCTTGGCACAAGAGCAGCAATGTGAACACTGTCTATGAACGGTATACAAGCACCACCCCATGGCCCAAAGCAATGGGTATCTATAAGCACATGTGGGTTCAGCTAAAATTCTATCCCAGCGAAACTCTCCAAATAAAAGAAGGATGGCCAGGTATGGGCTGATCACATTCGTATTTTGAGCATTACTCAAAATGGCAGAAATAACCAGCTCAACAAAGCAAACCGGACAGCCCCTTGGAATTCAGCATGATGTAACTGAACCTTTGTACAAGATGGGAACCAAAATGGAAACGCAGCATCTCCAGGAGAATTCCTTGAAACGGATCAGCCCGAAACGTGCTCTATCACAGGGCGAGGCGGCAGGAGGAAGGAGGAGTGAGCCGCTGCCTCGCTGCATCTCTTTCCTGGAAAGACTGCGTCGCTCAGGAAGGGTAAGTGTAGAATTATGAGTTGTACCCACTCTTCGTTTCAGTGTTCCTAGAGTCTTTGTCCTAAAACATGTTATTTTTAAAGGTGCTTCTTAGAAACAGCAAATCAGTGGTGCCAAGAAAAACAGTGACATCAACCCAAACCCCAGAGAAGCAACTTTTAGTAAACGCCTCAAGGACACTGGGGGAGGTGACACTGCAAACCTCAGGGAATGGACGGCCTGTTTGTGCTCTGTCTAGTCAGATAGTTCTAGATTCCCAAGTGTGCAGATCCCAAGGACTTCTGATGGAACCACTGCTAAACCAGCAGTTCTTAAGCATTAGCGGGCACTAGAAACACCTGGGGGGCTGACTGAAAATCCAGATTGCTGGCCCCCGCCCTGTGGAGAGTCTGAGTGGGTCTGAGGTGAGTCCCAGGAACGCACATTCTTAACAAGTGTCTCAGGTGATTCTGATAGGGAGTTCACACTGATGGGGAGGAAAACAACCCTAAACAGTGGCAGTTATCCCCTACCAGTTATCAGTTCACTTTCTAAACACCCTCAAAGCCATGCCATCTAGGCCACGGGTGTGGGTGTGCAGGTCCAGCGCTGCAGAACAGCTCGCAGCTGAGAGGGCAGTGGGAGCTGAGATTTAGGTGCCTGGCGTGCGTCTGTGTCCAACAGAGTAATAAACATTCACTCTTTCTTTGGACGGAGGCGCCTCCAACTTGCAAGCCTTGTGTCCTAGTCTGGGGTTGTTTCAGCCCAGAGGGGCACTTTGTTCTTATTGTACAAAGACACTACGTGAACCAGCAACAGCTTTGAATCTGCTGTCCAACACCTTGGCCATCCTATCTTCCCCAGACCCCAACAGTGAGCACCCCCAACTAATCATTACTCCAGAAATGGATTTGATGGCTCATCGTTTCCTTATCCATCAATAGCCAGCTGACAGTCCTCTGGGTCTTTTCTGAGCACCTACAATGCTTCAGTGCCTTGCCGCATCTCTTTCCTAGAAAGACTCTGCCCACTGATTTTATGTGCTACTGGGCTTGATCATTGTATTTAAAGGGAACGACGGATCCATGGGAATTGCTCCTGAATAAGTCTCCAGCTTGAGAGGCTTACCAAGGGGGTGGGCTGTGCGGTGGGACAGATGCCCAAGTGACTGACTCTATGTTTACAAATTCCCTTCTCCTTCTCATCGCCCCAGCTCTTTCAATTTTCTGAACTGGATGAACACTTCATGACTTACTGTGCGTGTCAGGTTAGACAACGAGCTAATAAAAGGGTCATTGGACCTGCTCCGAATCTCAGATGCATCCTTTGTGAAGTGAGAGAGATTGCCCTGAGCTGCTAAGCATAGGGAAACACAATCTGGGCTGGGCAGGAAACTCTAGAGCTGCTACAACCTGGCTAATTGCTACTGGGCAGAGAGGCAAAGAATAGATAAGAATTTGCAGCTGTAAGAGAAAAGAAACCTGAAAGGGCTAGAGCGGTTTAGTAAGACAGCTGGAATCCGAACCTCCCTCTGTTCATTCACAGAACAGCTCGGATGTGCCTATTTCCATCGTGTTACCAGCACTGACTGTCTTAGGTCCAGGGAGACATAGGTCCCTCAAAGAGCTCACCGATAGAGCAGCAGCCTTGTAATTGTAATTATAAACAAATAATTACAATGAAATGTGGCGAGAAAGAGAAAGAGAAAGGCACAAAGGACCGTAGGCGCACCCAGGAAGGGAAGGCCCTGGAAGGTGATGGGTGGTTTCCTGGGTGGAGCATGAGGATCAGCAAAGAGAACAGCATGTGCAAAGGCAGAGAGGCCAACAAGCCTGACCCGGAAGATGAATCACAAGCACTGCTGCCTTGCTGAAGCCCAGTGTGACGGAAGGGCATGGCCAGAGACAAGGCTGAGGCCAGTCATAAGGGACCTTTGACTAATGTGCCAAAGTATCTGGGATTTCTCCATGAGGAATTAACGAAGGCTTTTTAAAGCAAGAGAGTAACTGAGATCAAACCTGTGGGTTTTGTTTCCTTTCTTATTTGTTTATTTAAATGAACTAGTTTTGAAAAGCGATTTGTGAACATGGTAATGAAATTCAAACACGCTCCAAATGCAGTGTGGGTGGATGAGCCTCCTTTCATCTTCTGTGACCAAACTCCCAGTTTTCCCTTCCCTTTCCCCAGGGAGGGGGAAAACTTCCTTTTTTAAAGTTTTACATGTCTCCTACCAGAAGTATCACAGACAAGCATATATATTCATACACTAAGGGCCATAGCATACTGTTGTGTAGGTTGTATATTGCACAAGGACACCAGTCAAGGGGGCTAGAGGAGGTTAAAATCTATTGGACCCTTGTTTGCCAGACTGCTCCCTGGCAGGGGGCTGCATACACCAGAGAGGGCATCATTTCTTAATTTGTTCAAAGGCACTAACTACACGGGCTAGCTGAGGCCATTTATACACATCGCACACGTATACCCAGATGCCTAGGCACTCACCCGTTCACACAGCTTTTTATTTATTTGGAAGGGAATATATTCTATATTCATTGTATAACACTTTCATTTCATAAAGTATCACAGAGATCATTCATGTGGGTACAAGCAGATCCACCTAATTTTCTTCCATGGCTAATTGGCTTTCTTTAGCACGTAGGATCCTTATGGTTGCAAGTGAAAGACAACTTACTTTAAACCAGCCGAAGCCAAAACCAAAACCAAAAGGGAACGCACCCAGCGTCAACATGCAACCCAGCTTGGCATCAGCAGACCACGCTTCCCGGGGTTAGCTTCCCTCTCCCGGAAGCTCAAGGCTTTACCCTCAGGGCTGCAGCTATTTCAAGCCTTATGCTCATTCTGATTCATTTTAATTAGACCAGATTTCATTGTACATGAAACAGTTACTGTGGCCAGGGACATATGATGGACTGAGTGACTTCCACCAGTTGGGACTCACCCCTGGAGATGGGAGTGGGGACAATACCAATTAGCCCTTAGTTGAGGAAGGAGGGAGTGGATCCCACCCTTTAGGGCAGCAACCAGCAAATGGCCCTTATAGTTCCATCACTTAGGCAACAGTTCCCACCAAAGGTCCGTTAGCTTGTTTCCAACATCTTGTCATTATAAACAATGCCATAATTAACAACCTCACACATACATCTTTCCAGGTAGAAGAATATCTGTAAAATAAATTCCTGGAAGTTGAACTTTGAGTCAAAAGCTATCCGTACTTGTAACTTTGATAGATATGACTATATTGCTCTTGGAAGGGGCTGCACTGACTCATACCCAGGACGTCTATGAGATTGCTTTTATCCACACATCTTCGCCTGTGTCTTGTCAACTTGCTTAGACTCGTACTTCTGAAATTCAGTATAACAACAGTATGGTTGATGGGTAGGAAGGGGAACGAGAGTGAAGGTAAGAAAAGTGGTCCTGTAATGACAATAATAAAGGAAAGAGATGATAAGACCTGAACTAAGGAAGCTGCCA
>RJWJ010039340.1:0-14521 GCA_004363605.1 Indri indri | reverse complement strand
CCCGACCAGTACTCCTCAAAAATGTCAAGTCATCGAAAATAAGGAAAGTCTGAGAAAATGTCACAGCCAAGAGGAGCCTCGGGAGACACGAAAACTAAATGTGATGTGGGACCCTGATGGGATCCTGCAACAGAAAAAGGACCTCAGGTAAGAACTAAGGAAATCGAAATGAGCTACAGACTTTAGTTTACCATAATGTATCAATAGTGGTTCATTAACTACAACAAATATATCAAAAAGTAAACCGATAATGATGGATTTATCTTTTGTTTTGTGCATTCTCAACAGACATAATATTAAGCTATGTTTCTACCAAGCTGAAAACTTTGATGAAACCTGGAACATGTAGCCAAATTCAGTATACTTCCTAAACGATGCAACGATAAAGACCTTGCAAACATTTAGATGAATGAGTTTTTAAAATTGTAATTAGCTTTTTGGCATAGGAGAGTCATAGTTCGTGCATCTGGGGGAAATGTTCCTTTTCTGTTACACCTTTTTCTGTAGATAATGCTCCCTTCTTTTTCCTCTCTGGTGCCCATGGAATTTTTTTATTAGCCAGTGTTCTAAGGCCTTTCTGTAGTTTAGTCTTCGTTTCAAATGATCTCAAAGGTCGATTCTGGCCACTCCGAACTAGGACAGATGCTTTCACGGACACAGTGAGTCAGGGCAGGCACGGATCCTGCAATGCCCTTTGTTTCTGCCAGGAGATCACTAGAGAATCTCCGAACTCCCATCTGCTGTACTCAGTTAGAATGAGATCTTGTGATACTGTTAACACCTTAAAAATGATGTGACCTAGAAAGAAAATAAAGAATCAAAACTAATGATGGTTTGTGGAAAAACTAAAGGGAAAATAGGCTTTTAACCTGAACCTATTCAGGCAGGGGAGAGGCTGGGCAAATCTACTTATATTCTCTCTTCCTTGGGCTATCATTTGCAGAGTAGAGCCACCCATAAATATGACAGGGGGTGCAATGTCTCAGTAGTCATGTAATGGGATGATACTTACGCACTGGTATTTATAAGAAAATGAAATAATTTAAGGTGATATACATGAGAGTATTTGAGAAATGTCTGTTGTCCCGAAATAAGAAAACAGAGTCTGTTTCATTATGAAGTCTCTGATTATTTGATTGATGGCAATACAGACATTCCCCATCGGAGAGTAGACTTGCTGGACTTGATGGCATTCTCTTAGTTCCTTGGACAGCATTTGACAGTTTTGCAACATTAAAATATGCTCATTTGCATCTTCCTCAAGAACATCTGGAGAGGGGAAAAAAAGTGGCCTTGGAAAGCTGTTCGGCGCACAGAACACTGAGGCTGAGCAAACATTCCAGCTTTCCCTTGCTGACCATCACTCACACCCAATGTATTTATTCTTTTTCTCCGACAAGAGAGCAGCTTTTGGAATGGCTCAAGCTGCTGAGTTAATCATCGAGACGCCACGGGGATGTTTTACACTATGGGCCTCCCTACCTTGTGTGATTTGGAATCAACACAACCACCAGGCTGAGCGAGGCGAACTCTGCAGGCCCGTCCAGTGCGGGGGAAGAGGACAGATTCACTACCTTTCAAATTTCCTATCTCTGTTTAGAGCATCAGTGCCAAGGGCAGGAGCTTGCCAGCATCTCTATGAGTCATTAGCTTTAACTTGGTTTCAAACCGAGAAAATTCTTACCTAACATGGGTGCACACCTCTTCTCTTCCTTTTATCTCATTGTGTAATTTTACTCTGTTTCCAAGTACACTGGGACTCAGAAGCTGGCTTGTACCTTGTTATTCTTGAATTGTGAAAGCACCTTGTAAGGTCATTTTTATACCCATAACTTCCTCCCTCCTTCCCAATACCTTCCCAAGAGCTTGAAAACCCCATTACACTTTACTTACAAAGAAATCTTACTCTCTTTTCTTCCCTGTGGTCCCAGGTGAAGCCTCTGGTGCCCGAAGGAATGGTTTCTTATCTTATTTAAGTAGATAAACATGTATCTCTGCTTTGCTCCATAGCAGCAGTTATTGCAGATTTATTGCATATTTATATTCAGCTATAAAGTCAAATTCAAATATAAGGCACGAGCAGGCAGGTAAAATATTGTCTAGAACATGGTTTTTCCAGCAGTTAAAAGTCCTGAAAGACAGTCTAGTTGGGGGAAATCAAATAAGACGCTGATTTGTCTGAGGTTGACTTGTGAATTAACGGAACAGAACCAAGAAGTTAAGAGATAAGTGGAAATCAAGATATGTCTAGGGAAAAGTACTTTTGCTTGTTATGCTTAGGAGATATGTAAGTGTAAACCCTTCCATTTTATCTTGTGAAGCAGAATTATAGTAATAATAACACTAATGATTGGGGCCTATGGCTTAGAAAAACCTCATTTATCATAGTGAAGCCATGGGGCAAATATTCACGGAAATTGATATCAACGTTTTTGTAAGTTCTCTGCAGACTTAACATGGTATAGTTGAAGCCGAAGTGTTTGGAGAGGGGGTGGGGAGAGGCTGCATTACCCAGGTAGCTACTTGAGACTTTTGCTTTATTTGATAAAAACCAAAGAGTCAACCTGTGCATCTACCAACAGATGATGGCCAGGAAGACCAAGGTACCTGGAGTGTCAACTGGAGAAACAGTTCAAGGGACCATTTCTACTTTTCCTTGCCAAGCAACAATGAGGTTGTAAAAAGTCCTATGAAGTGCTTTAAGGTAATCTCAAAAGCATTTTTTTCCTTCTCCTTCTCTGATGTCTCAATTTCTCCTATTAGGGCACTGTTGTTTAATACGTCGCATTTAAGTATTAGAACACAAATGGCTCTGCCAGGTTTTCGCTGTTAAAAAATGGTTCCCTTGTTTTGGTTCATCTCAGTTAACTGAAAAGGTCCTCACCTAATCATGTCCTCTTGTCATTGAAAGGCAGAAAAGGAACTAACACAGCAGAGAGGACTATTTTCAAAATCAATCCCTCATATTTAAAGGAGAGACCCCTCCTCTCCGGGAGGTGCAAACACAGTCATTAGAACTAAGACCTCCATCTTCTCGAGTGCCCTTCCATTTTTTCACCCTGAGAGGAGCTTTCAGGTGCCTGCTGGGCGAACTAAAATAGATGGCTTTTTTCCTTTAATGGGGTTCAGTTTGATTTTCTGTCGTGTGGTCAATGACACAAGACCTGCTCCACCGTCTGCATGCTGGAGGAACATCATTTTCCCTCACGTCATTTGAGCTGCATTATTCCCACGCACCTGTCAGCTCAATGTCCTTCTTTGGGGGCGTTCTCTGATCCTGGCTCTAACATTTCACCGTTTCTCGAGTATGTAATGGACGTGAGATCCAGGGGGTAATGGTACTTCTCATTTCTGAAACTCTTCCAGGTCCTGAAGGAAAACTGTTGGTTTTAAGGTTATAAAGGAAAACTGTGAGTCTATTTATTTATTTTTAATTGACAAATGACAATTGTATATATTTATGGGGTACAATGTTGTTTTGATCAAAATATACACTGTAGAAAGATGAAATCAAGCTGATTAACATATCTACCACTCACCAAGTTATTGCTTTGTTTGTGGTGAGAATGTTAAAGTTTATTCTTTTAGCAATACTGTATCAGCCGGGATCACCACGCAGTGCAATAGATCACTAAACATTATTCCTCCAGTTTAACTGAAATTTTGGTCAATATCTCCCTTTTCCCCATCCCTCTTCCTCCCTGCCAGCCTCTGGTAATCACCTTTTTGCTCTCTAATTCTATGAGATCGACTTTTTTAGATTCCGCATGTAAGTGAGATCACACAGGATTTGTCTTTTTGCACCTGGCTTGTTTTACTTGGAGTAATATCCTTCGGTTCCATCCATGTTCTCAGAAATGAAGATTTCATTCTTTTTAAAGGCTGTATAGTATTCCAATGTGCATATGTACCACATTTTCTTTATTCATTGATCCATTAATAGACACTTAAGTTGATTCCATATCTGGCTATTGTGACCAGTGCTGCAGTGAACACGGAAGTCCAGACATTGCTTCCATGTGTCAGTTTCAGTTCCTCTGGTCATGCACCCAGGAGTGGGGTTGCTGGATCATATGTGTTTTGAGCTGTCTCTTCTACTTCACGTTTGATCTCTGAGACAAGAGAAAAACTGTGTTCTCATGAAATTTCCTTCTGCTGCAATCTGTGCAGTGCAAGGGCTATGTGTAAAGTGGCCTAAAAGACCCCCAGGTCCACATTGAATATTTGAGTTGGTTGTTCATTCTTCCATCTCAAGATGGAAGCTCTACTTGGCCCACAGTTTTTAGGCAGCAACAACTATCCTTAAAACAGCTACCAGCTGAGCATCAGACTCAACTCTTGGGCGTACCAAGTCAGATAAATCAAAAGAGGTACCTCCTATACCTCCAACAACTAAAACCATGCTTATAAAATCAGCCTCCATAGTCTCAGCTCTCTGAGTACCGTGTGTTAGCACTTAGAATACGGGAGGCATGGAGCCGAGTGCTTTACCCACTTTGTTTCCATTTTACCATAGGAGAAGGCATGTTTTAAACCCCTTTTTGCAGATGAGAAGACTGAGGCTCAGTGAAGTAATGACATTTTCCTAAAGTCACCGGTAGTGGCAGACCAGATTTCAAACTCAGATTTTCTGACTCCATAGCCAAAGCCCTTAATCCCTACAACACACCACACCCCTTCCTCCTCTACCCATCCTGCAGATACAAAGGAAGCTGGACTGGGTGGGGGGAGATGGAGAGGGAGCGATTGGAAGAAGATGGAGTGGGCTGTTTAGATTCTGATGATTTTAGATCTATGTTTGGTTTTATAAAGGGGCGAAGGAGCCAAGATAGTAAAGCAACTGCTCCTTTCTCACAACTCTCTCAGAAATCACAGAAATTGCCTGTTTCCCTCAAAGGTCACTGAACAAATGTCCAAATATTCTCTAGGAATATTCGCCTTTCACCCTTAGAAAGAGGGAGGCTCTCTTTACTAAGTAAGCCTCTGGTGCTTTCAACATTTTGGATAAAGCTTGTAATCTTTGTGTCATGACAATGTCAAGCATGTAGGGATATCATTTGTCATGTGTCTCCCCAGGTCTCTTTTGTGGGTGCATAGGTGCAGCAGGGATATCTGCTCTTTAAATGGTTCTGAGTACTGTTGCCAAGAAGTACACTTACATTATTTAAAGACCTTTTAAGAGAGAGCCCTCCCCCACTAGCACACTCTTGGCTGGTAATCCCCATTGAACAATCTGCTGCTATATTTCTTGGAGACATTATTTAAAATCCTTTTAAAGTGCAGTTCTTCCTACTTCCCGACGATTGATACCTGTGAAGGACTTAATAGTATTGGGGAGGGGGAGAGGAGGATGACTGCTACTTAAAAGGATTTAAAAGAATGTTGCAGCCATATTTCATAACCACGATGCCTAAAAGCCTACAGTAAGGGAAAAAAAGAGCTGCTGCTTCCTTTCCTGGGCATAAATCGGAATATATCCCTTCTGGGTTTTCCTTCACCTGTTTGAAGAACCAGTCTGTAGTGACCTCACATTCAGAACACAGTGACCATCTTGGGAGACTGGAGGAGAGCTCAGAACTTTCCGAAGTAGAGGCTGAAAATGCAAGTGTCTGCAGAGGCCAGGGAAAGTAGAACTGGGCTAGAATTAAGACAATAGGGACTGGTGTAGATTGTTACATTTATACACACACACACACGTAAACACACACCCAGACACACAGAGCACGTAATATAGGCACATGCGTATATAAATATGTACGTATATATTTAAATAAATAAACATATACTTGGCTTTCAGATGGCTAAAAAAAGTAATGCATATGTCTGATACTTATTGAGCACTGTGTTCTATGTATACTTTCTAAGCTTTATGTGCAGTAGCTCATTTAATACATCAAAAATATAAAGTATATGCTCTTATTATCTTCCTTTACAAATGAGGAAACTGAGGCACAGCTAGTGAAGGGGATATTTAGGATTTCCACTTGCGTGTCTGGGCACTCACCCAGGGGACAAGTTCCTAATCATTACGCTTTGGTGAGTGCCAACCATCCCTTGAAGGGGTTAAAAATAATCCGTGTCGGAGGAGTTGGCAAGTGACGCTCCTTCCCACTGTGATTTTTTTTCTATCCTTATCTTCACTACTCAGCAGCATCAGAAAGTCTCAATACCCCGTTACATTTGTAAGAACTGATTATGGATATCAGCTGTTTTCCTCACGGAAACGGGGGCTTATTTGCCCAGTTGCTCTAAATGCCCCCTGGCCTTCCAAAATACAAGAGCTTGAGAAATTTAGACTCGGAAAGAAATCTAGGAATTATCCATAACAATTAAGTGACCTTATCTTACATAGGAGCATACTAAGACCCAGAGAGAGCGAGCGACATGCCTAGAATGACACATTCGGTGGCAAAAGCAACGCTCGATTCCAGGTGCGTCGTTTGCTGCTTTAGCGAAACGCTCCCCCACCCCCGCTTCCACGCCTCGTGGCGCGCAACTCCGCCACGCCCATCCCACATCCGGGGCCCAGCCACGTGACTGACTTTGGCCAATGAGCTATTAGCAGGTGGGCCCTGAGTGGAATTACGAGAACGCTCGCCCCGTGGAGCTGGTTTGCTCTCTACCTCTGGCGTTTCCGTGGGGAGAAAAGGGTGAGAGAAACGTGGTGGAGTCACACTTACTCGGATAAGCTCAGTAAGTCACTGAATCCTTTGCTAACTCGCAGACTCGGGAGAGACAAATAATTGCTGTTTTAAGACGCTGAATTATGGGTTGGCTTATCATGGAGCGATAGGTAAAATCAGATGTGTGTTGTCGTTGTTGTTAAGGCTCCCAGAATGTTCTCTGAAGGAAGCACAGGAACTTTAAATGATGAAGACGCACTTTTTTTTTTTCCTCTAAATTGTTCTGAGCTAATACTCAGCGAAAGCCAAACAAAACAAGTCACTGAGAGACACGGTCTTGTTATCGGGGCTCAGCTCAAATATTACCTCTTGAGGGAGATCTTCCCTTGACAACTAATATGAAATTGCCCCTCATCTTCCGAATTACCCTAGCACATTATTCTGTTTGTAGATTACGAATTATCTTTTTTTAACCTGCTGTTTATTTTCTTTACTAAAATCGAAGTTCTGTAAAACTAACCTTACTGGTCTTGCTCACCTGTGTATTCCTAGTCTGTCAGTACCTGGTGCAGAGTTGGCCCTCACCGAAGGTTTTTAAAGAAGAGAAATGATGAAGTATTTGCAATTTGTCTGTTAGACATTTTGGGATCTCAAGTTCTTCCAGGGGCTGCTAAATGAATAATCGATCTAAGGAATTGGGGAAGGCTTCAGAGAGGAGGTGACATTGAGAGAGTACGTCACCCAGTGGAGGTGTGGGATGCAGTGGCATTCCAGGAGAAATAAAGACATGGAAGTATGAAAATTCTTGTATAGCTCGGCCAATCCAGCTTGGCTAGAGCTTAGTCTCTCATATGCGTAGTGAGAATGGGACAAGATGAGCCCAAAAGTTCTTCATTTTCTGGTTTCAGATAGGAAAGTGTCTTGAATGCCATCCTAAAGATTTCATACTCTTTTAGATCGTAAGTTTTTAAGCAACGGCATATTTTGGGAAGGGGATTCTGCTGGCGATGTGCCAGGTGGAGGTGATGTAAGAGAAAATTGGAGGCAAGAGATCCTTTAGAAGGCCGTTGCCAATATCTGGGAGAGAAATGACGGCTAGGGTAACTAGGACGGTGACAGGAGGGGGAAAAGAAGGGAGGGATGAATGTTAGAGAGGTGTAAGGGAAAGAGCTGATAGGTTTCATTGACCAATTTAGCAACATAAGGAAAAGAATCAAAGGAAAACTCAAGTTTTCTAGCTTATGTGAAGGAGGGGCTATGACACCAAATTGGAGAGAACCGGAAGAGAACTAAGGTTACAAGATGATGAGTCCTGGATACGTTGGATTTAAGACCCTGGGGGGCTTCACTTCAAAAATTCATTACAGTCAAGGCTTATGTCTGGAATGATCCCTCCAAATATGCAATAAGCATGAAATATTTTGAAATACTCATTTGTTACCTTTTTTTTTTTAAATACACTTTTATACCTGTGCACTACCCACGGTAAGTTAAAATAACCATCTCTCCTTCCCCGGCCCCCCACTGCTTACATTGTAAGCAGAACTGGCCAGTGACAGGATTCAAAATATTTTGTATTTAAGTTTTTGACAGTGGAGGGAGATAAAAAAGAATGAATCTACTTTCTGGTTATTTTACCCCTCAGCGTTCCCAAGCCGAATCATTTATAGTCTTGAAAAATGAACTGATGGGCGATGAACACAAGATGTGAAGATAAACTTGAGTCTGTAATGCTGAGGGACCTCTGGGAAGAGACAGAAGCATGTTGATGTTTGCAGAAACGAGATAGGTTGAGTAGTGGGCTGTAGGGAACGTGTCGTCTGCGCTAGGCAGTTTACAACAAAGGCCAGGGCTACCTAGTTGGCATGGTGATCCCAGGCCCAGCTTTCTCGGAACCTTCAGACATAACTGATATATATACACATACACACACACATATATATATAAAATTCAAGCTGTATGCAATTCTGAAGATTTATTTTTTAAAAAACTCCACAAACCTGCAAATCCCCTTGACAATCCACACAGCTATGTTATAACCTTCACCATCAAGATGTTCGTTGTTGAATCTAACCTTATTTTTCAGTCTCTGGCCCCTCCCAGTCTAAGTTATATGTTCCCATAAAGCCTGTATTTCTATCTTGATTAGACTTACCTTCTGTCTCTCCCTTACTGAACTATAAGCATCTCGAAGGCAAGGACAATACATTAGGTATATTTGTGTTAGCATGTTTGACACTCAGTAGGTCCTCAGTAAATGCCTGCAGGATTTAAGGATGAATGCATATTAGCCTCTTTGGATTGCTCTTATGGTTTGTTCATATGTGCAAAGGCTGTCATTACATAATTTCTCTGACCTGACCTTTCATGTATGTTAGAATGCCACTCACTTTAGTGAAGTGTAAAGGCATCCTTCTGAATACAGTGCAGAATGGAGACGGGCTGGTGAGAGGGAAGTTTTGATACTAACAAATGTATGGTGAAAGAGACTGTATGAATGAAAAATGCCATCTATTTTCTTTAGCACAAAATTCTAAAGTCATATCAGTATGAAAAATTGAGAAGTACACATAATAGGATAGAAGTTTTCATTAGAGTGGATAGGTTTGAACCTCTATTGAGTGGAGCTTTTGCAAAGTAACATGAAAGGATTACTCATGACAACAAATCATCTCTGCTCTGTGCTAACAGTTATCCACCGAGGCCTGCTGTCCGTGCTAAGATGACATTCCCACAGGGCAAACCCAAGAGGAGCAAAATGGGCAAAAGTTTCTTCTAACTGATGAAAACCAAAAGAATAACCTAATCTTTATTTCCTTTGACCTTTGTTCATCCTCTTCTTACAGTGTAAGTTCCCTGCATGAAATATGTTTATAGTGAATCACATTCTATGGTCTTCATGACAAGAGCACAGCAAGTCACACAAAATGTTTTCACAAAACTGTAATTACATATATATAACTCTTAAGTCCACATCTTCCCAAATGGTTCCGTTTACTATAACTTCCAAAAAAAACAAACTAGAAATTACTACTTATGTAATATTCATAAGGCAAGACTTTACTGTTAATTGATAATATGAATTTGGAATGTGTGGGTACACGTTTTTTTAAATTAAAAATTGGAGTTTATAATCATTGATCAGTCTGTCTATAATAAGTAGTCTCACAGATCAAGATATTACGGATTCCTTGTAGACATATTTAGAGTTTTGATTATGAAACATTTTAGCCTCATTGTGATATGTGCTGCACTATTATAACTAACGACAGCAGCTTTTCACAATCAGATTAATAAAACTACAATCACTCATATATTAGAAATTTCACAGTAAGGGCCAGTCTTTCCTTCAAGTACTTTGATTTTAACATTCCCCAGAGTCAGAATGGAAATCTTTCAAAATGTAAGGCTTACTACCCAGAGACAGAATCACACCTCACCATATACGCTCCATTGCACCTTATAGCCGGTGACCCCAAAGGGCATCCTAAATGCTTATTTTTATAGAACGGGTACAGAAATATTTTAACACAGGACAGTGTCCATAGGCCATCCTAAAGTAGTGAAGTTTTAAATGGGAATTATTTTCACGGGGGCTCTCTTCTGTAGTCACAAACATTTCAGCAAGGACTCCGTACACAACCTGATTCCAGTGGTGCCATGGTTGAGAAAAAAGCACTGTCCTTTTTCCTGATAACCACAGTAGCCAGCGTGAACCATACGTGTTCAGTAACAGAAGATGGATCTTTTTGCCTCTACCCGGTGATCTAGTGTCGCTCCCTGGGGAGTGGGGAGGAGGCGGTGTTGGCCCTAATGTGCTTAGCTAGAGTTACTATGAAAGGGCAAAAAGAGGAACAATTCAAGGTGATGGTGGAGTCATCTCCTGCGTACTGTAAGCTTCTTGGCTCAGCCTACAGTCTGCGGCATCCATTGGCAAGACTCCCCAGCGTGGGGCTTCGGTGGGGAGAAGAGCCTTAACTTCTTTTCAGATGTAAAGGCCCAGACTGCTGCGTGATGGATTCTCCCCTAATATCATTAGCTGCACATGCTGCTAATTGTAGTGGTTGCTAATCCATCTGAGCAGCCAAAATGATATTAGCTTTCAATAGGATTTACATACATCCAGGCTTGTTTCTGCATCGGCGAGCAATTAAAGTTTAAACTGTTGAACATGCAGCTCGCTGTAGGCTAAGTAACATTTAATAGCATTAACAATGCATTTCCCTATTTGCTTCCGAATCTCTTTACGGGCTCATCAATTTGCCATCACCTTTGTGTGGCACAGCCCACATTAGCTCTTATCCTAACAGCCTCCAGAGGAGGGCACTGTCAGAAGACACGAGACAATAGAGATGCCAGCTGCACATAGCAGTGTTAGCAGCACAATTTATGTCTCTAGGCCCATTCTCTGTCTCTCTCATGTGCCTGCATGGGCACGCACATGCACACACAAACACACTTCTTGCAGGAGACATGGTGCTTTATCCTTTTAGGTCAGGCTTTGAGAAACTGGAAATCAACTTATTTGGACTAAAGTGTCTATAGAAGATGAATATGAACTAAAAGGCTGTTCAACTCATTCCAAATCATGTATGGAATCCAGCTCTTGCAAAGTTTTAGTGTAAGCAGAATTAAATTCTTGATGGGCTTATTTAGCAGAGATTTATTTGTATGAGACTGTAAGATCAGGCTAGAACACAACCTCCATGAGTATAGTTTCTCTGGCTGTCTTGTTCACAGCTGTATCCTTTAACATCTAGCACAATGACTAACACATAAAAAATGCTCAGTAAATATTAATTATTTGTGGCTGTATTGATTATGAGGTATGAGTGGTAATCAAACTTCCTGATGCTAACCCCAAGCCCATGATAGCTCTTCTCTTGCTTATTGTTATATACACACGCTCTGCCCACCCACTCCTTGTTTCTAGACTGTTCACCAATAGGAGGACAAGTCAGGGGCAGGGAGAGCAGTCTGACCTGGGGTGGCTGGCAGATGCTCCATAGACACTCTGCAAGAAAGGTGTCCCTGTCAGGACCAGGTGGCTCGATACAAAGATATCTTTCTGGACTGTAAATCTTCCTTCCGGGGGATGAATGTTGGTGGGTGTCGGATGGTTGCTAGCGTGGTAGGACTTCAGGATGAGAATGTGTGTGAATTTCCTAGGGCTGCTCTTACTGAGTATCAAGAACTCAGTGGCTTAAAACAACAGAACTTTATTATATCACACTTCTGGAGGCTAGAAGTCAGGGCCATCTGTCTGACAGCTTTAGAGAAGAGTCCTTGCCTACCTCTTCTCGCTCCTGGTGTTTGCTGGTGATCCGTGGCGTTCCTTGGCTTGTAGCTGCATCACTGCAGTCCCCTGGCCATCTTCTGCCTGCGTGTCTTCACGTAGTCTTCCCTCTGTCTGTGTCTGTCTCCGTGTAAACGTCCCTGTCTTATAAGGGCACCAGTTATCTTCAATTAGGGGCCAATCCTAATGACCTCATTTTAACTTGATTGTCTCTGTAAAGACTCCATTTCCAAAGAAGGTCATGTTCTGATGTACTGGGGGTTAGGATTGAAACCTGGCTTTTGGGGAGGACATAATTTAGCCCACAACAGAGGGTTATGTGTAACTTAGAAGATGGTAATGAGGTGTTTTCAAGCCTGAAAAACCTCCTCTTGGGAACCACAATAATCTGTATTCTCTGGATATAGAGATTAATGATAATTGAATTATTTTCTCATTTCTTGGACCCTGCCATCTTGTAGTTCTACTTCAGTTGACTTTTGTTACATATAGTTTCCAACCATTTCACTGATCATTCCTTGGATTTAGTAATTAATTTCTCTTCCCCATCTATCCCTTAAATGTTGCTATTAGGGTTCTTCGGAGATACAGAACTAATAGAATATAGACACAGATATAGGTACATAGGTTTATTATGATGGATTGGCTTACACAATTATGGAGGCTAAAAAGTTCTACAATCTGCGTCTCCAAGCTGGAGGCCCAGGAAAACAGACGGATAGTCCAGTCCAAGTCTGAAAGTCTGAGAACCAGGGAGCCAGTGGTGTAAGTCCCAGTCTCAATCCGACAGCCTGAAAACCAGGAGCACCGATGTCCAAGGGCGGGAGATAGACGTCCCAGCTTACGCAGAGAGCAGATTTGCCCTTGCTCGACCACTTTGTTCTGTCTGGCCCTCGGGTGTTCGTGTGATGCTCAGCTGCATGGGAAAGGGCAGCCTTCTTCACTGATTCTGATGCCCATGTCTTCCAGGAAACACCCTTTGACATACACCCAGCAACGTTTCACCAGCGATCTGGGCATCCCTTAGCCCAGTTAAGTTGACACATACGATCAACTATCACAGTGGCCTCCTATCTAAATTGTCTGCCGCTTTGTGGTCTCTTTGCTGCATGTGGCTGACAGGCAACAACTTTAAATCGTATTTACTCTTTGGTCCTGCAACACAGGGACGGCTGAGTCTGCTTTATGTAAGACTGGTCTTGTGAGACAGTCAGGCTAATTCACTTTAGAGTCAGCTATTTTATTAATATTAGGAGTAATGATATCTAAAGGTCATCTTTAAATTTTATTTCGAAGTACCTTATTGTTTTGGTGTTCTCATAGGATAAGGAATAAAGGTAGTTATAGCTCTTATTTCCATAGATGTTGTCTGTTTTGCTTTGAAACTCAAATTCCTGAAAACATTCTGCACTCTTGGGCTAGGTTCATCTCTAGGCTACTGCCAGGATTTACTAGATTGAAGTGAATAAAGACATTTACCTTTTATAACTCATCTCTCCCTCTTTGAAGATTCTTTAGTGTTGTTGTAATAAGTTTGGTAATAATGTTGATGGCTTGCAAAACACTAAAGTCTCATCTTAGAAGAACAAAATATCCCTTGCAATGACGTGTAGCATGTCCCCATGCTCTGCCTATCCCACATCCATCATTCAACTAAACAAAGAAATATAGAAATATTACTGATGTTTGTTAATTAAAATTTTTTTTATTTTATTATTTTTTTTGAGACACTCTCTGTTGCCTGGGCTTGAGTGCTACGGCATCAGCCTAATTCACAGCAACCTCAAACTCCTGGGCTCAAGCAATCCTCCTGCCTCAGCCTCCTAACAGGCTGGGACTACAGGTATGCGCCACCATGCCCAGCTAATTTTTTCTATTTTTAGTTGTCCAGCTAATTTCTTTCTATTTTTAGTAGAGATGGGGTCTCGCTCTTGCTCAGGCTGGTCTCGAACTCCTGACCTCGAGCGATCCACCTGCCTTGGCCTCCCAGAATGCTAGGATTACAGGCGTGAGCCACTGCACCCAGCCTATTAATTAAAATTTTAAAAATTAAAAAAACCCCATCATTTCTGTTGAGTTTTATTAGCGCTAGAGAAGAGCTCCACGTAGATGTCCTTAGCCAGAAGAGACAAGAACAGATGAATGGCTTTCTTCACACGTCTTGTTGGCCGAATCAGCCATGCTCCAGGGTCATGTTAAGTTTGCCATTTTTGTACAAAATCACTTAATAAATTGATTGGCACCTTATCTCTGTGTCAATGTCACTCCACTTTTAGAGATGTCCAAACTGTTTAAATATCAAAAACAAACCATGGAGGACAACTCAGCGAGAAAGGGCTTGTGCTAGCTGGAGATCAAAGGAAGACAGATGGCTGCTGTGTGTGTTTGATGTGACCAGAGAAGAAGTAGAGTGATTTCGTCAGTGCGTATGGTCAGAGGTTCTTGGCTGGCCTTGGCGCCCAGCGAATGCAGCTGCAGAATAAGCCAGAACAAGTATCTACAGAAAATCGGAATGACATTTTCTGAGGAAAACAGGATTTTTAGCATTAGGAAGGTGCCTATTAGAATATGACTTTATGTAAACTATATTTTAGAAAATTGA
>RJWJ010039339.1:0-14519 GCA_004363605.1 Indri indri | reverse complement strand
CGCCGCGGTGCTGCTGTTCAGGACGCGGGGTCCTCGCAACTGTCTCCGCTCGGCGCGAGCCTCGAGCCTCGCTCTTGCCCTGGCGGCAGCGGCCGGAGGGAGCGGAGGCGAGCGGGAGGCGGGCTCCATGGAGAGCGGCGGACTGCGGGGCAGAGGCGGCACTTCCATCCCGGCTCCTGGGCTCCAGTAACCGGCGCTCACATCCCGCACTGCGTCCGAGCAGCCGCTGGCTGCAGGAGCGACTGGTCGACCTCGCCGCGCCTCCCCGCGCCGCCGCCTCGCCGACCAGCGTGCCCGGCGCCCCAGCGCCGAGCCTCGCCCTCGCCCCACTCCCCGGCGGGGTGGCGGCGGCCGGGCCCCCGCGGCGGCGGTCGGAGCAGCAAGAGCCCGCCTCTATGATGAAGTTCAAGCCCAACCAGACGCGGACGTATGACCGCGAGGGCTTCAAGAAGCGGGCGGCGTGCCTGTGCTTCCGGAGCGAGCAGGAGGACGAGGTGAGGGCGACCGGCGCGCACGCCGCCCTCCGCGGGGCGCCGGGGCTGGCCGGGGGCAGGCGCTGCTTCCCCTTCCCTTCCCTGCCGACCCTCCGGCTGCTGGCCCGGGAGTCATCGGCTCCCTCCCCCCTGCCCGCCCTCCTTCCTTCCTTTCTTGGCTTGGGAGTGGAGACAAAGGGGCTCGCCCAGCCCTGCGCTCTCCGTCTGGGCCCTCGTGAGGACTCGGGGCCGGGACGCCTCCGGGTCCCGGGCCGAGCGAGTGTCGCCTAGTAGGAGTCACCATCTTAACGTGCGAATTGAGTTTGAAGCCGGGTAAACCTCGAGCGCTCACAGAGAGGGTGGAAATGGCGTGAGTGTTGCAGCTCGAGCCCTTCTGCCTCTTCTACATTTTCCTTCCGTATTACGGCAGTTTGGGGCTCGGATTAAGGCTAAGCGTGTTGACGGAGTAGCAAACAGTCCTCGTGCTTTAAAATAAAATCCCTTCGGTCTGATTTTGTCAGTTTCACTTTTTAAGTGGATCTTTCACCCCACTAGCGGTTGGTATAATTGCATTTAATTTTTTCAAAACGGCCTTTTTAAAGTTTTCTGACTGCATGAGGATGGTTTGTGGAAAATGCAGTAACGCCAAAGGGGAGGAGGTGGACTAGAGAGATGGGCAAAGTTGCCATTTCAGACAGTAATCTCTCGCTCTCAGCATATTTATAAAAGCTTCTTTACTTTGCTGTTTGACTTGACATCTGGAGAGGAGCAGGCTTTCTGGTTCTAAGAGCAGTCAATCTTGTGTAATTTACCCATTTGCATCGGGTTGAGAGTGTGAGACCCTTGGGGTTTCCTTGGAGAGCGATTTTTACTTATTTCAGTTATATTTGTTTAATTAAAAAATGGCTCGCTGTTTTAAATGTGCTTAGGACAATGGTAGTTATTTGGTAGATAATGAAAATATTTTAGCATTGCCACTCCTAAAATGATTAAAAAAGGAAAAAAAATTAACATTCTGAATTCTGCTTCCATAACCGTGTCTAATAAAGTACCGGGCTAAAGCTGGAGATGGGAATTTAATGGCTTCCTTACTGCTTAGTCCCTGCAGTTATGATGAGTGTGACATAGTATACATTCGGTGCATAGTTGTTCATGTTAACAAAAACCAAGTGCTTTAAAATTGTCCATTTCAAACTGGTTTTGCCTTATTTATTTTTTTTAAGAAAGCCCTTTAGGTTAGCTGACCTGTGCTAAGTGTTAGACCTATTCCTGAAGGAGTTTCCAGAGAAACAGAGTCTGTGTCTTTAACATAGGTCTACTTAGGAGAGCTAGAAACTACAGAGGGAAAGGTTTTTAACATACACAAAATGAACAAAGTGAAGGGCTACATTAGGACAAAGCAAATGTGGAATATAAAAGAATATAATAGCCTGAAGTGATCATGATAGGTCAAGGATCTTGTCTGACTTACTCATCATTGTATAATCATACCCTTAGTTGAGTGCTTATAAGGTGCTAGGCACTGCCAGAAGAAAGTTCGTTACATTTAATCCTTTTAACACTTGGAGGTAGTGCTGGTTATTACCATTTTTATAGATGAGTCAGTTGCAGACCATAAATACTTTGCCCGAACGATACAATTAGGAAATAGTGGAGTCAGTATTTAGGGTCTAATCTTTACTCCTGATGCTGGGCTCTTGGCACAGGGCCCAGCCCATCACAATTGGATGCTCATTGTTTGTTGAGTGAGTGAGATTTTTGTGAGGCTAAACTTGGAAGCCTTTCTGAAAGTGGTGACTGTAGAGTCTTGCCATATGTGAACTTGGAATTCAGGTTTTGTAAAAATGTAAGTCCCTAGGGGAAAATGGGGGTGGGGTGGGAGGAAATTGAAATGATCTCTATTGTGTGTACGGTGTAAAGCGATGTCTGACAGGAGCACCAGGAATTACTTTAGCAGATAAATGGATTATTTTTGTGCTTGGGAATTGTTTCTGCTCTAATAAATACTTTCATAGCCTCTAGTTGAGTCAAGAGACTTAGTGCCATTAGATAAGATGAAGTAAGATTTGGAGAATATATTAGCAAAATCCATTGTGTAAAACTTTAAATCTGATAACCTGTAGGCTGAGAATCCCAGTGAATCATCTTGTTAGAGGATGTGATCCGAGGGATGATTCTGGAATTCTCTAAAATGCACAGCCAACTTTAACATCTGGTTCAGCTCTTCCAGAGTCTTCATTTCTGTGGTTGTATATAGTCGAGGCTCTGTTACAAGATAATTACAGAATAAACTCTGTTAGCTTTCCTAGACATCTTACTGTTTTGCTATGAATTTGTTTCCATTCTGTTGAAATTACATTGTCAGCCTTCCAAGGATGGAATAGAAACCAGCTTTAACCCACCTCTCTTTAGCTAATAGGTGAGAAATGTTTCCCTCTACTGGGTTAATAACACCTAGATCTTGGTTAGGAGATTTAAACATATGTTTTGTTTGAGGATGAATGTTTAGAGATATAAATTGAAGTAAAAGTAACTTCCCTCTGACCCTAAGAAGCTATGTGGTGCTTCCATCTGGTTCTCCCTGAACTGAAGTTCTCAGTAAGTCCTTACTTTTAAGAACAGGTTTTTCTAGGAAAGAAGGTTCTAACATCAGACTCTATTTTCTTTTGAGGTGGCTTTGTATTTTTTCCTGTTATCTTTTTCTGCCCTGTGGGGTAAGTATTAGCATTTATACAGGAAGAAATTAGGTAACAAAAGTAACTGGTTCCAGGGTCACCAAAGCTGGCAGATCTTTTCGGAGCCCTAGTCCTTTGTTTCTAAATCTTTTTGTTTATTTGACCCACCTCCAGCTAGTTATTTCTGTGGTGAACCACCCTCACTTTTGGCAGTTGGGCTTCCAGACAAGTCCATAAATAATTGTGCCGTAGAGAGTAGCTGGGGTACTGTGCTTGTGCAGTGAAAGATGACAATACCTTTACAAATGAGTGACCAGAAATGGGTTCCGTTGAACATATTTGCATATATGGTAGTTTGAATAGGGGATGCAAAGGCGAACTCTCAGCTCCTAAGGAACACATTCTGCAGGGGGAGGTTGGACAAATGACTGACATAAAGGGAAATAAAGTAAGGCAAACGTGCTGTCAGATGCTTTTGACATTGGATCCAATGTGAGTCATATGGAGGTGGATTTCAGCAGCAAAGAAAGAAGGGACCAAGCATCCCAAAATAGAGCAAGTCTTGGGGCTGTGGTCTTGTTGGGCTGCAGCTTAGGGTAGCATAGAACAGTTAATAGTTGAAAAACATAAAACACCTTAAATGTAAGGCTGAGAATTTGCTAGGCAAGAAGGGAACTCTTGGTTTTGAACAAAGAACATTTCGATTTTAGATTTATTCAAGCTTGAGAGTGATCTGGCAGCAAAATAGTATAAACTGCTAAATGGAGAAATAGAGATGACTTGATCCTGAGCGGAATCCAGGCACAGTTGCAAGACAGAGGCATTGACAAATCAGTCTGAAGAACTGACCACTGCTCCTGCATTGGACCCAACACTCTAATTAGCTTTTAAGCTCCCTGAGCCAGGGGCCGTATCTTCTACAGATGGTCTACTAGAATGCTGAGTGTATATGCCTGAAAAATCTTGAGTTGTACAAAATCATGCAGTAAAACTAAGACTTGATGGGAAAGATAGAGTCTCAAAACCTAGAACTCAAAACCAGAGCTCTCATAAAAAATAACAATCCGAGTAAGAAATATTAGTACAATTAAATCTCCGCTAGCATTCTTAAACCTAGAACCAACAGCCCACCCTTTTCAGATGTACCCTCTGGAGCTCATAGTTCTTCAGAGATTTAAGTCCTTGAACATATTTGCTTCAAATGGAGACCACTTTCATCAAAATTGAATACTGTCCAAAGGTAGCCTTTTAAAAACACAGGGAAATGTCACCGACGTCTTCATCTGTACTTCCGGCTCCCAGACCTAAAGAAGGTTTTCTTAGGCCATTAAACCAGCTGCTTCATCAAGAGAAGGCACTTTTTTTTTTTTTTTTTAAATTTCAGGGTATTGTGAGGGTACAAACATTATGGTTACACTTTATGTCTTTGCCTCACCCAAGTGCAGATTAAAGGCATGCCCTTCCCCCCTGCAGTGCTCCCGGTGTCCTTTAGTTGTGGACACCCCCCCCCCAACCCCCAAGGCAGTTCTGTAGAATTTACATCTGGTTTTTTTCCTAGGATCTTGGTATGTCTCAAGGCTTTCTCTAATTGTGAAAAAGCTATACCCCATCACTTAAAACATTTACATGCTAGGAGAAAACATGATCAACCTGATTTACCACATTATTGATAGTACTTTCAGCTACCAATCCCATATAATTTCATTTGGTTTGAACATAGCTTAGCAGAAGGAACTGTTATTTCTGGTTCTCGGTGCCTCCATAGTCCAGGCCAACTGATTGGCTTAATGATAGCATTAGGTAGCTGGTTAGCATATATCATAACCATTCTTTTAACCTGTGATCTTTTAAAATGTCTGTCTGTGCATAGTGGGTGTTCCTAATAATGCTGCTGGCCTAATTTTGGCTATTCCTATGAAACAGTTAACTATACTAGAGGTAGGTTAACTCTAACCATTCATGGTATCCTGAGTCATGATAATGTGGGGAAAAAAAGCAACCCCAAAACAGCTTCTATAATAAATAGCTACAATATACAAAATAAAACTCTTCATTCTTAGATTTAGGGATCATGTGAGAGGTTCTCTGAATGGCTCCCCCACTTCCCTACCCTGGAACAGAAGTGGTATCTGTGGTGGGTAGTTGTTCCCAGTGGCAGGCAATGACCAATAGCAGTTTTGAGGGTAAAAGCTGAAGCCACAAATGGCAATTTGAGGCCACTCGGTAGAGAGGATTAACGATCCCATGTACCTCCAGCCTCGGAAGGCATAACTGCATTATATAGACCTTGAACACATTTTTTAGTCTGCACACCGATAAACTTCCCCAGTGAGGAGGGACCTGTTGGGTGATATAGGGTGTAGAGTCAGTACAGTAGATCATTCCAATTCCCAAAGTTTTATCCAGTAAGACTCAGGGCTGGTCCCAAGTAGAAGCTTGTCAATGCATAATCCATACTTAAAGTGATAGATACTGCTAAATAACATTAGGTATCTGGGAAAAGGCAAGTGTGAGAAATGACTCTTTGGGTAATGCCAGATGAATGGTGTTTTATTCTGGTGGTTGTCTGGTATGTAGAAAGAAGGAATAAGGTCCAATAGTGTAGTAGAAGGAATGCTTAGGTGAAGACGGTCACATTGAATAGAGTGGGAAGAAGTGTCTTAACTTTTCACCCCAATCTTAAAGCTTTGGCTTTAGGATTTGAGAGTTATTCAATTCTGAATTTTATGATTCAGCACTTGAAATTTGCAACCTGGTGGGATGAGTAGCCTCCTTTTTATGAGTCTTTCCTTGGATCTCAGCCCTGGCTTATCTGGAAGGTTGAATGTCTACTTTTATCTTTGTCATCTTATCACTCATGTGACAGACTGCCATCTTGATGGGTACAGAAAATCTAATATACTCAGAAAGCTAGTTGTAAAGGAATTTAAAACCCGTGAATGACCATGCATGGCTGTCAGCTGGTGGAGTATGTTCTTCCTGAATGAGCTTTTATAGTCCGTCTTTGTTACTGCAGTAATGTTTTTAGAGCATTAATTAGCATGATAACTATATTATAGATCTAGTAGATTTGAGGATGTTGTAGAAATGTTTAGGAAGCTGTTAGTGTACTTCTGGGGGTGTGAAATAATAATGCTTTGGAATATGGTTTTGTAGATTGAGATTTTTCCAGTGTTTGTGGGAGGGGCTCAGGACCAGATACCTATTATCTGAAATGAGTATTATTGCAAGAAAAACAAACATTGAGGTTGCTGTTGCTGTGATTCAGTAAATGGCTTCACCAAAACAAACCAAAAAAATTGGCATACAGTAAATTGTGCTGAGGCTCCATTTTAGATTTCTACATGTATGGAAGATATTGATAGTTTGCTTTGCCCATGGAATTTTAGTAGAAGGGGTATAATGAAGCCAAAAACATAGGTACCCAGTAAAAAGACTCACTGTGCTCAGTACTCATATCCAAAAAAATTCATGTAAGAAGCAGTTTCCATTCTTGACTATACCAGACATTTTCATAAGTCTCAATTTTTTTGTGGAGCACTTGAAATTTATAGTAACAGAAAGGTGTGTTGTATCTGTTTAATGTTGGAAAACTACAGTTAATCACATCAAATCCTTTATTATTTGCATGCTTTTTACAAAACTATTCTTAAAGCTGAACTACTTCTTCAGTACAGTAGTTCTTTAAAAAATGTAATCCAGAAAAGTCTAAATTGGTGGTTTTCATCTTCAGCAAATGCCAAGTGACTTCAACAGAAAAGCCTTAATTTTTTGTTTGCATTCTTGATAGTTCTGGAGTGACAGTTCAGTGACTTCAGTGCAACTCACCACCACCGTCCCCATTTGCTCTTCTCTCTCTTTTTTTAAATTATGTATTTAATTTTACCCGAAGCCACGCCCAAGAAGCCTTGAGCAAGTGGACTCAGCATTTGCTCTTTTCTAATCCTAGGCTGTTTAACTTGGTGAAATCCTTTCCCGGAAAGAAAAATGGTCATAGTAGCCATAATACTGAACACTGTAAATTGCTACGTAAGAGTAAAGTTGGCTTTCATATTTGTGATCTTACCGCTGTGTTAGCAACCCTCTGAAATAAAGCAAGTGTCCGGGTGCTTGGAAAATTCTAAGTCACGTGTGTTCATCTTAATCCCAGCCCCCTACTCAAAACAGTCATTTTGTCTTCTATTGTCTGCCTAACTAAAATATAAACACCATATCCAACATGATAGCAACTTTTCATTGTTTGTATCAGTCTAGGGCTGGGGGCGATTTCTGTGCTTCCATGTAGCCTTTTCTCGTGTGCATGACAGATGCCAGATAATCGTGGGATTGCCTTGCTGTCCCACTAGCTGGCCTCAAGTTAAAAACTTGGTTCACTCATTTTTATTCAGGGATGGAAGATGAGATTGGTTTTAATTATCCTTGTCTGTGAATGCAGTTCAGATCCATTTCTTCCACCTGGGCAGACCCGCGCCATAGTCCTATCTATTCTCCGGTCCGTGGAGTGCGTCCTTCAGTTCTTGCTTTCTTAATCATTGCCGTCCCCTCCCTCTCCCAAATGTGGCCTTGCCCTCCCTTGAGCTGCCTAGTGAAGTACTTGAGATGAACAGGCAAGTACTTGATGTTCAAATCTGTACCATGACCTGTGTATCAGATCTCTTAAACTAGTAGTTTAGATGGCCAATCATTCCTATACCACAGGTATTAAGTTCTCATTTAAAGTGATCATTTTTTGGAAAAATACATTTGAAGTTAATGGTTTGGTCAAATTGAATCTTTTTGGAATGTCAAGGGATTCTTGCACGATGAATTTTTGGATTAGGCTAAATCACTTGTCCAAAATTTATATAAATCTGTTTTCATAAGGCTGCCTAAAAAGTAATTTATGAAGGGGAAATGTTGAACCATGGAGGGGTTCCATGACTTTTGGAGGAAAAGTTTAGTTCTGCGTTGATATCCTGTAGATAAAGGTTTGGTTTTAAATTTTAAATCTGAAGCTTAAATGTTAGTTCAGAAAAGCAGACACAGATTATACTAACGGATTTTTCAACATTATTAATCTTATGTAATTTAGGTCTTACAGACTGTCTTGGAGAACTGGGAACATAATAGTCATTGATATGTGACAGTTTGAAATCATTTTTCAGGATTAAAACATTTTGATATGTGACAGTTCGAAATCATTTTTCAGGATTAAAACATTTTGAATATGGATGATTTTGAAAAATCCCTATTTAACTAAGTGAGGATGTCCTTTTCAGGTGGCTAGCTGCTTGCATCATCCTGTCCCATTATAAAGGTAATCAAGGAAGTTGCTTAGAGAACATAGAATTGTGTAATAACAATTTCATCTAGGCAGTAGAAACCAGGTTATCCCTAACCCATACCTAGGGACCAGACAGAAAGGTTTCCAACTGCAATCAGGACCAGCACTTGCTATTACTGCCCTTTTCTAATCTTCTTCTTCCTTTTTTTTTGGAGACATAGTCTTGCTCTGTCACCCTAGCCAGAGTGCAGTGGTGTCCTCATAGCTCATTGCAACCTCAAACTCCTGGGCTCAAGTGATCCTCCTGCCTCAGCCTCCCGGATAGCTCCCAGGTAGCTTCCAGGAGTTTGAGGTCCTGGGACTATAGGTGCACACCATCACCCAACTAAGTTTTCTATTTTGGCTACAGACAGGGTCTCGCTCTTGCTTGGGCTGGTCTCCGAACTCCCAGACCTCAAGCAATCCTCCTACCTCAGCCTCCCAGAGTGCTAGGATTACAGGTGTGAGCCACCTCACCCAGCCCCCTTTTCCAATCTTTTATAGTAGTTTCGTCTGTATTTCATTTGACAGCAGTTTTTAATAAGTCCACTTTCAGTGAATCTTCGCAGAATTTTTTGATTTCTTTCTGTCCTCACTTCATCATTAATTCTCAGTAATCATAAAACAAGTACAACTGGCATAATTTGGGAATGAGCATAATTATTGGTAAGCTGATTCAACACCAGTGGGGGGAGTGTCAAAGGACTATTAAGAGCCAGCAGTTAGTGCTTAGGCCAAGGCCTGTTTTATACTCATTAACACCCAACAAATCCGAGAAGGGTAGTTATTAATACTTTTCTGTACAGGCAAGGAAACGCACTGAAAGGTAGCTTATTAACCCATTCTGTGTGCATTAACGAATGAAACACATGTTGACCATGATCTTCTGTAAAGTTACAAACACCTTCAAGTTCAAAGCTGTATTTTCTGATACTTGCTAGATTTGCTTACTCTGGCTCTTTAGTTTCTGATTTTTATACTTAAGCCCTATTTTCTAATACTTAAGAAAGCTTAAATTTAAGGTTGTCTTACATTTCATTTTATTTTACCAAAATTGCCGTATTTGGACTTGACCCTCAAAGACAGCCGTTAGTATTTCACCCGAGGCTTTGTCAGTTGATAGGTTAATTTCCGTGCTTAGCTGGATTTGCCACTGTTTTGCCAGTTACTTGCTTGAAGGAAGGATGCTGGTGGAAGCAGTAGAGTCCTCCTGTCCAGATCAAGAATGAGAAACAAAGGTGACCCCTTTGGTCTGAGGTGATGGTGTGTCCATAAGCAAAGGTGTGCTGCTTTTCTAATGAGGGGGTTTTGTACCTGAATAGGAATTCTCTTCCACCTCAGCATTTTGGGGGTTTGGGAGAAAGGTGGGAGTTGCTGAACCACTGTTATCTGAAACTTGCCAGTTGGGAAAGGTTGAGTTCCTGGCGGCTTACCTCAAGAGGTAAGAGAGGACACCTGTGCTGGCCATGAACTGTTAAGGGCCATCAGTTCGCTGGCAGTGGGGAGGGAGCTGGGCAGGAATGCTGACATGCATGTAAAAAAAAAAATCAGTACCCACACTGGGGATTAAACTTCATTTTAACCTTGATGTGTTTTTCTAGGGAGAACTATTTAAATTTACTTAAAGGCAATATACTAAGAGAATTTTGCAAATATTTTTGTTAGTTAAGACACCTGTTGCCTTCATAAATATCATTTGGTTGTTTATCATAGCTTTTTTTTTTTTAACTTGAGTGAATTTCAACCTAACAACCTACAATTTCATTTATGAGATGGGTATATACTACCTGTTTTAGGTATTGTTAAATAGCTAAACTCTAGGATACTTGTCTGTGATAATATGGTAGCTTTTTAAAATGGTTTGCACGCTTGAAGCTTAATGCTGTTCTTGATCAGAGGTTCATAGACTTTTCCAAATTAAAGGGCCAAATAAATATTTTAAGCTTTGAGGGCCACACAGTGTCTGTCACATGTACTCAGTCTGCTGCTGTACCACTAAAGCAACCATATTCATTATGTAAAAATGAATGAGTGTGTCCAGATTCTAAATACAATTTTATCTATGAACACTGAAATTTGGATTTCACATATTTTAAAAATATAAAAACCATTTTTGGCTCACAGTCTGCACAAAAACAGGTGGTGAGCTGTAGTTTGCCAACCCTGTTCTAGATCATAAATTATAGATGCCTGTTACAAAAGTGGGGTGACTTTTGCTGATTTATATAGGTTCAACATATGAAGGGTGCCTCTTTCCACCTAATCGTAAGCATAAAGACAGCAAGCACTCTTTGTGCCCCACGTGGGCTTTACCTGCATTTCTCTGCTCCCTTCTCACAGCATCTGTTATCTGCTAAGTATTCTTACAGTGTACGGGGTAGGAAACAGGGTGACCTGCCGATGGTCTTACATCCTTAAATTTGGAGGATTCTATACCTAAAGAAACTGGTGTGATCACAAATCTCTGTGTGTACAGCTCTAGGGTTAATAAACCAAGTCTCTGCTTTTATCTTTTGTTGTATCTAAGCGTTGCAGTTATACTAATCGAATCTGGTAGTTTAAATTATTAGATACAGAATGATTTACTAATGTGACCACGTTAATGTTGAGTTCTGGTTTCAGAAAGATGGTGTGTACAAAGGAAGTCAGTTGGCTTTTTTATGGTATAACACATACACCTAACAATTTTGATGAAATTTAAAAATGGATTAATCTAGAATAGAAGTACAACCTTGCAAAGGTTTGAGAATGTTGTTTATATTCCTAGTGCCTCTCAGGCTGGAAGTCTATATTTATACTTGTACTCTTGGTCTTCCAGGTGCTGTTAGTGAGTAGCAGTCGGTACCCAGACCAATGGATTGTCCCAGGAGGAGGAATGGAGCCCGAGGAGGAACCTGGCGGGGCTGCCGTGAGGGAAGTTTATGAGGAGGTGAGATGAATAGTAGTTTGTTTTTCCTTTAATACAAACTGTATTTTGGAGTTTTACAGGAGAAGCATCTGTGTAAGGTTTATAAACAAGGCATTTGCTACATAACACTGAGGAAAGGCCAGAAGATAGGCAGATGAACAAGAGTGCTTTTTTATTGCCTGATGGCAACATTTTTAAGCATGTGACTGTAGTTAGCATTTTGTTAAGCAAGTAAGGTTTATGTTACCTGCTAGAAAAATATCTAAAATCAACGTATTGCTGCTGTAGGTGAACTAAAAAGAAAATAATAATAAAAAAATAAAATCAGTGTGGAAGTCCCCACAGAATTATATGGCATCCAGCTTCTGTTGATCAGATTTATTATTTGATCAATGATCGATGTATAACATGGTGGCCTTGCCTCAGAGCAAGGTTAGCATTAACATTCAGCAAGTATGCACAGAAACATTAATCTTGTGCCGTAATTCTTTTTCAGATGAACAAGAAGAAAATTGCTTTTATCTTACCTGCTTTGTCTTAAAGTTCAGTAAAATGTGGCATGCACTCAGGCACAAAAGCACACGTGGCCTGCGTGTCTTCTTACCGTTACTAATAGATAGAAGTTGCTTTTACTCACGGGCAAAACAGAGCATAAGTGCCGCAGAAAGTTATTGAACCAGCAGTTCTGGGTTAAACGGGAAGTGAAGACTAAAGCTCTCACTGGGCTTTGGTGTGTAGTAGGACAGATTCCATAGAGATGTGTCTTGAACGGTGAGCAGCTTCCTGAGGAAAGAACACATTTTAAGTGGAGGGAACCGCATGTACCAATCTGAGTTTGCGGTATGGATCTGAATGGGAAGCACAGTGACGCTGCAGCCGGTCTGTCACGGGGCTGGGTGTGAGTGCGAGGCCTCTGCCGAAGGGGGGCACGGGGAGAGAACCATACCCATGGGGCCATGTGAAAAGAAAGGGGAAAGGCTATTTATTACTTCCCACAGAAAAGTCTGTTTTCATTCAGGAAGTTCGTCCCAAATTGGTAGGAAGTCTAATTTTCAATCAGTCTTTGCCACTTCGTATACAATAAATGACAATCCGATCCAACAGGAAGTTGCATGTGAAACAACTTAAGCCATGCTTTGTAGCAGACCACAGGTTATGAAGACTGTTGGCGTGGTCACATCTCGCAGAAGCCGGGAGGTAGTGACTTGGTATGGGGTGCCTGTTGTGTTTAGATTTAAAACTTGAAATAGCCAGATTATAACGTTTCTGTAAATTTTGTTATAAAAAGGAAAACATTTTACATTTCATTTTTAAATCTTTTTTAACAGGCTGGAGTTAAAGGAAAATTGGGCAGACTCCTGGGCATATTTGAGGTGAGTTACAAAAGTAATCGTCACTCTGCTGATAATAGAATTAATGATTTCTTCCTAACCAGCCAAATAATCTGGCAGTAGCCTGAACCCCGGACATTTCTTTAAAACTAGAAGTAGGCAAGTCAGTAAAAAGATTAGAAAAAGAGGTAAGTTAAAAGCCACTTAACTTATTCATATATCATCAATTTTATACATTATTATTATGGTAGTAATTCTGTTTGACAGTCAGTGAAGCAGATACCAAAAGATTTATCTCTTAGTTCATTTATACTGTTTAGGTGTAGTGTAGACTTTTTAGGAGGCACAGTGTCTTCGAAGTATACCTTATACTTCGTATACTTCATACGGGCTTAGGTCTCTCGTGGATTCTGTCTGGAAATGTACCCACTGCCTTAAGTGCATAACATTAGGTGATATACATAATGCCTTTATCCTTAAAGGACCATATGAAGGTACAAAACTCAGGTACACGGAATAGATGCTAAAAGAATAGAATTCTTTCATATAATCCCTTATTACTAAAGGCAGACTGGAATTTGCAAGGGGGGAATTTGCAAGCGATAGGCATTCTAACGGGAAGTAAGGAGAAAGGAGGTTGGTTTCTGAGACCCACGCTACTCAAATACATTTTCATCTGAGAGTCGGGCCTAGATACATACCAGAAACATGGTGACTTTCCTTTTCTCAAGGTACTATTTAAGGGTTAGCTCTGTCTTTCTGTAGAACCATATACGTTTTATTATTAAGTCTTTAGGAATTCAGAAAAAAATCCCAGTTGTACAGCACGTGGTAGAATTGATAACTCTCCACCAGAGTACATTAGTTGTTCGGAGTAAAAGCCCATTATTTAGGTTCTATTGTAAACTTTTCCACAATTCAGCACTTGGTTTACCCAGTTAAATAGCACCATCTCCTGGTTAAACTGAAAAACATACAGAGGTTTTCTGTGATTCAAATGCTGTGGTACAGATAACACATTTGTCAATATGCAAGTTTTGAAGAAAGAAGGTTTTTGAAGAAAACTTCTCACATTGTAAAGCAAGCTTATGTAATATGAGAAGTTGACAGCATAAGTGCTTTACAAATACTACTTAACAGAAAGTATCAACATACCTTTCCCTTTAGGAAATATAAAGGAAAATTGGAGTGCCCCGCCCATTCACCCCAGTGATTTTTTTTTTTTAATGAATTTGAACATAGCATAATATTGATTCACCAGACATAGAAATAAGACAACTTATTCATTTAAAATAATGAAAAGAAATATTTAAATGACAGACGGATGCCTCTATTGCTGTTTTTATTTCTTCCCAGGCATAATATACTGTTTTGAGTGGATTACTCAGGTTATTTGTGATAGGAAAAATCATGTTAATCTTCTAAAGTCTGACCAAGGGCTAAGTTTAATCAGGACAAAGGTGGCCCCTTTATCTTCAGGCCAATTTGGGTGTAATTTTTAATCTAGGGACAAGGCGAGGTGCTGGTTTTAATATGGGGAAAATTGAGTTTGAGCATATAGTACTAAAATAATATTCCAAAACGCACCTACCCAGGTATTCTCTTCAACCCTAGCTGTGCATAGTTCATCTAGGAGCTTTTAAAATATCAACACTTTTTTGGGGGGCCCCAGAATAATTGAAACTATGTCTCTTTTTAAAAATCTTTTATTCTGAGTAATCCAATGATGGCCAACATTGAACGGCCCCAGTCTAGGTTAGCAGGGCTGTGCTTTATGCAAATCTTGATACTCCTATCAGAGCAGTGTTCTAAAGCAGTGGTCCCCAACCT
>RJWJ010039338.1:0-14516 GCA_004363605.1 Indri indri | reverse complement strand
GGAATTACTCTCACGAAAGTAGGCTTTGGAGTTATTTACTGGCCTTTTTAGATTGAAGCTGAAAACCCTAGTTTATGAAACTTAACGCCACAATTTAAAACTTTGGATATATCTTATCCTAAAAAAAGAAAAGAAAGAAAGAACATACAGGGAGTTTAAAAAACAACTCTTGTTGACACCAGATATGTGGGTTTTACACACTGAAAATATCTGTAATTCTCTGTGGACACCAACCGGTGTCCTAAAATTTTTCTGACACTAACTACCCAGAGTTAACACAGATCCCACAGGTTAAGGACTCTGTCCCACAAAACTGCCTCTCACTTCAAATGCCAGTCACAAATTCCAGGTGTTGACCTGTACTTCTGACGAACCCGCTATAGCTCAGAGGTACCTATGACCTGCTCCTCAGGTCTGATAATTTGCTAGAATGTTTCAGAGAACTCAGCAAAGCACTCTACTTACTATTACCAGTGCATTAGAAAGGATCCGACTCAGGAACAGCCAAATGGAAGAGCTGCATAGGGCAAGGAGTAGGGATAGGGGTTCCAGGAACTTCCATACCCTCTCGGGCACACCACCCTTGCAGCAGCTTAATGTGTTCACGAGCAGAGAAACTCTTCAAAGCATATTGTTTAGGGCTTTTTTGGCAGCTTCATTATGTAAGCATATTGATTAGATAATTGGCTCATGGTGATTAAGTCTACCTCCAGCCTCCTCCCCTTCCCTGAGGTCAAGGCTGAAAGTTCCGTTGCTCTAATCACACGATTGATTCCTCTGGCAGCCAGCCCTCATTCTCTAAGTTTTGAGAATGTCTTTAGTCTTTAGTCTTTAGTCAGTCTAAAGACTAACTCATTAGCATAAAGTCAGGTATGATTGAAAGGGCTTATTATGAATTATAAAAATGCTTCTCTCACCCCTATCATTGAGGAGATTCCAAGGATTTTAGAAGCTCTGTGCCCAGGATTGGGAGCAGAGACCAATATATATTTCTTATGATGTCACAGGAGTATGTAGGGTCTTACTGGGGGAAGTGACAATATAAACATGAGTTTTGGTGAAACACTTCTCTAGACAACCTGGAACCAAGCTACAAATCTTACCAGGCTGCCTCCTTCTGTTTAATCCTGCTCAAATGGGCCCTGTGTTTTTCAGAGGAAATTATACAGCAAAGATTATAATTGCTTTGGAAACACTTGAACCAGTAAAAATTCTTTTTCTCCTTTTATCCCCTTCAGTTTGAACAAGCTTATGTAAAATGATGAAAAGAAAAAAAATACAGATAAAAATGGTCTCTAACTACAGCTATTGATATTCTACATATTTTTTAAATTTATGTTTTTAATTTGGAGTTTCTAACACTGTTTTTGCTCATTTGAAGTTGGAACAAGAAGACATGAATTGCATAATAAAAACATGGAAAGCAACTTGGAGCAATATTAAAATATGAAACAGTTCAATAAACAATTTGCCTACCAGGTTATCCACATCAATGTTTATATCTGACTTTTTGAATTCGACGTTTAAATTTCATGTCCTTTCTATATGTACAGATTTGCAATGTGAATTGTGATTTGGAATTATAAAAAATTACTGTCAAAGAGGCAGTTGAACTATTCAGTTAATCCTTATTGGACTAAACTAATGACTTGCTCTTATCATTACAGTTGTATTTTAAAAATTGTCAACAATTTAAATAAGCCAGATAATTAATCAAACATGAATTATACAGGTTCAAAGACTAACAGGAAAATAAATTATTTCTAGTAGTAGTATTTTATTTAAGGTATGTGGTAATTATCTCAACTCTAAGCAGGGCATACTTAGTATGCTACCCAAACAAATGGATGCTAAAAGAAATTTAGGGAGCAACAGCATGTATGTTCTAAATCTGAAAGATTTACCTAATACATAGTGAAGTAAAGGTTTAGCTATTGTCTAAATTTTGTAATCTAATATGGGGAGCCAAGCTGAGGAATCTTTTAATTAACCAGAAAGTTAACAAATCTGCTCGATTATAGCTATGTAGATGGAAGCTGAGCAACATGTCTGAGTAGTGTTTTGTTGTTAGTGGTATGCTTCCTGAGTGTCTACAAAGAATCAGTCTCAGTAGTGTACACTGAATGTGGGTGTCTATGTGTGTGTTTTCCCTGAAGTGCAAAACATAAATATTGTACTAAAATTGAAGAAGGGAGAGGACCACACGTGTGAACAAAAGAAACTTCAGAGACTAAAATCAAACTAATTGTGTACTTAGAATTCTTCCTGGCAACATGTGCTTTGAAGAGGCTGATGGCAAAATCAGAAACTTTCATGTGTGAGAAGCTACAAGGATAATCACGTCTTCAGCAAAAAGGCATGCATAAACTGTGCCACGGGTTTCACCTCCAAATCAGTGGAATAGCAGGTTTTTTGTTCCAGAGAGATTACCCATACAGGAAACAATTGTGTTTCTGAAGATGAAAGCCTGTCAGAGGTTCTGGGAACTAGCCCAGAATGACTAACGTCTCTGACAGGATGTGATGGAGGATAAAAAAAAATATGTACAGAATAGAGCTATAATCTTTGGGTTAGTCAATTGCAATTTTATAAAGAAAAGTTTGAAGTATGTGTAAGTAAATACAAGATATTCCAGTATCTAAGAATAAAGGAATTTTTCAGTGGGATTCATTATCTAATCAGAAAACAAGAGTTATTCAAAAACATAATTATCTTTAAAGTGATATTTTAAAACAAGAGGTGAAAATTTTTTGGAAGAGATCTAGAATTGTCTAGAGCATTTTGTGAAGACAGAGTCCCATGTAGTCATTTATACTACTTTCATATATATTTTAGTAATCGTGTTGCATAACTTTTGTAAAAACAGAAATTTCAACTTGGTGTCATAATTTTACAAAATCCCATTTCTTTGTAAATTTTGTAAAAACAGAAATGCCAACTTTCTATGTGTCATAATTTTACAAAATCTCACTTCTAAAACTTAATCTTAACAATTCGAAACACAAAGTAATTGGTGTTGATGATCTCTCGTCTTTCTCGTCGTGTGTCGTGTGCCCTTAGACACCCCAGCTTCCTGAGTAGCCATTGCCGTAATAAGGCCCCTCTTTCTTACTACCTCCTGTTCCAAAATGTAACCCTCTTCCTTTCCTGTGAAAACAAACTTTTTTTAAATTATGGTAAAATATACAAAATGTACAGTTTACTGTTTCAACCATTTAAAAAAGCATAATTCAGTGGTTCACAATGTTGTACAATCATCACCTCTACCCATTTATAGAACTTTTACATCATCCCAAATGGAAACTCTATACCCATTAAATAATAACTCCTCAGTCCCTGCAGTCCCTGGTAACCTCTTGTCTACTTTCTGTCTCTATGAATTTGACTATTGTAGGTACCTCATACAAGTAGAATCATACAGTATGTGTCCTTTTGTGGCTGCCTTATTTCAATTAGAGTAATATTTTCCAGATTCATCATATTGTAGGATAAATCAGAATTTCATTCCTTTTTAGGACTGAATAATATTCCATTGTATGTATTAATATATGCCATGTTTTATTTATCTATTCATCTATTGATGGACATTCGAGTTGTTTCCACTTTTGGCTATTGCGAATAACGCTGCTATGAATGTAGGTGTATAAGTATCTATTAATATTTGAGTCCCTGCTTTCAATTTCTTTAGATATATAACTGGAAGTGGAATTACTGGCTCATATAGTAATTCTACATATAACTTTTTGAGGAAGAACCAAACTATTTTCCACAGTGGCTTCAGCATTTTATGTTCTCATCAACAAGATGGCACAAGTGTTCTGATTTCTCTACATCCCTGCCAACATCTGCTATTTCCCTTTTTCCTCTTTCTTTCTTTCTTTCCTTCCTTCCTTCTTGCCTTCTTTCCTTCCTTCCTTCTCCCCCTCCCCCTTCTTCTTTTAATAATAGCTATCTTAATGAGTGTGATGTGGTATCTTTTTGTGCTTGTTTGTTTGTTTTTTTGAGAAAGAAATCTCACTATGTTGTCCAGGCTGGTCTCAAACTCTTCCCCAAATTACCTAATACAGGCCCAAATCCTACAATTAGTCATTCCTAACACTCATTGGGATACTCTATGGTTCTTTCATTGTAATGAGAAATAAACTCAACTTTGATTATAAATGTGTTGATGACGGTCTTTTGGGTGGAGGACATTGACACTATGTAACCAAGTCTAGTAGTATAAAATTCAAAGTCGTGCCTGAAAGAGAGGATTTTCAAATGATGAGTAGCCAATGCTAAGATCAATTGGTGAAACCAGCTCTTCTCCCTAGATGGAACAGAGCATCACTTGATCCATTTTCACTCATTCAACCAGTTGGTCATTCAGCCATACATTCTTTCATTAAACAAATATTTACTGAGTATATACCATGTGCCAAGCACTGTATCAGGATTGGGGAACAAGAAAAATCAAAGTTCTTGCTTACATTGACCTTACAGGCTAAGCTGGACATTAATTAAGTAATTATCTACAGGTGCAAAAAATAAGTAAGATTTTTGCCTTATACACTTAGACATTTCCTCTGTCACCATGAAATTAAAATTATTCTAATCAGACGTGTCTTCCTATTTAGTGTCATTTATTCAACCCACAGGAAATAAACAGATCAGTTTATACACTGCTATGTTAAAGGATCTAAGAGAGAGTCTCTCATTGCTGTAACAGAGATAGTGGAATAAATGTTAAACATTGAATATGATTCGGTATTCAATTTTTGGAGCCTTTTCGATTTGGTTATCTAACCCTAATACTAAGAGCTGAAGCTATTTTCTTCACTAGAGAAAAGCAAGATAGATTTCTTACCCACGTTAGGTCTACCAGATATAGAGTGAGACAAAAATTAGTCTGTTAAAACCATAACATATTGTTAAATATTTTGATCTCATGAATTCCTAGATACTCAACTGAAGAGCTAATGATAATGATGTTTTCCTATGGGAACAGATGGCAAATTTTCCTAGCCAAGGCTATGGCATCACCCAAAGGCCAGACCCTGAGCTGAGCATTTGCTGTGTCATGTCTCCATCTTCATTCGCACACTCATTCACTCAGTTATTCATTTACTCAACCAAAATTATTGGGCATCTAATAGGTTCCAGGCTAGATACTTGGGGCACAGATATCAATATAAGGTTATGGCTGTGATAAGTGCTAAGAAGGAAGGGCACAGGGTGTTATGAGAGTGTCAGATGGGAAATGACACTATGAGACAGGTGCAGAAGAGTTTTGCTGAGATAGCGCTAGTCATGCTAAGATCTAAAAGAAGTTAAGATGTTCCTAGCAAATCTATGTTGTAGATATTAACATATCCACCTCTTAGACGAAGGAATTGAGTCTCAGATTTATCTTTCAGTGAAGAAATACATGGATAAGCCAGAATTTGAACCTGCGTCTGTGATTTTTATAATCCAATGTGCATCTACCACATTGAGTGACTCTGTGCATCCTTTGATTAGCATGTTCTTGCTCTGCTGGAATTGTGTGTGCTTGTCTGCTTTAGGCTGAGATGTGCTAAAGGGCAGGAGCTTCAGTTTATATAACTCAATTTCAGACATGTAAGTGTCAATCTGTAAAAGTTGACTAGATGATAATCAGCATATTCAAGGCAATTTTGTTCATTTTAAAGGACCTTTTTTAGGGGGAGGGGATTTTGGAGAATTTTTGTATCTTAAAACAAAATTTCTATGAAAGTTTGAACTTAAGCTGTTCCTTTTCTTTTCACTGAATTATAGAGGTACTTATTCAAATTGATTCTATTGAAATGAGAGCTGCACTCAAAGTTGTATTATTCTTTTAAAACGGCCTCTGTGGCCCATAGCTATTTGAAGGCTCCCTTCTTTGTTTGATTTACTTGAAAAACCAAAGCCAAAATTGCGGCTTATTTTAAAGCAATTGCAGATCTGTCCTTGATTCAATTTATTTTCCTTTCCCCATTTTCTTTGTGTATTTATTTTATTATCCTGTTTTGTACATGTCTTATAAGTCACCTCTAATCCTTTCTGGAATATGGCAAGATATAAATGAATAAATAATATTTTAGAAGTCCTCACAAAGGAATTCAGGTTTAGAGAACTGAACTTCCATAAAAATAGTTCTATTCTTCTTCTTCTATTTTTTATTTTAATTTTAATCTCCTTATCTGGGAAACATTAAGGAAAGCCCTTCAATAGAAAAGAAAATAGGAAAGGGGAACTGAAGGGATGCATGCAATGGAGATAAAAGCAGTTAAGTCATTGTATCCTGATGATGATGGGTGGGGGTGGGGGGAAGGTGATGAAGGGGGTTTATGGGATAATTGTGTGGATATATTCTACAGGACCTTTGTACCAACAGTAAATGGTTCTGTCATCTGGTTCCTGATTCACTGGCCAGTGCCAAAATTGAGTGGGTAAATAAAGGTCATAAAAAATGAAGTATATAGGTAGTGAGGCTGGTGAATGAGCAAAGTAAAACGTGAAGAAAGAGGCAAAACTGAAATCCTCAGCTGGGCCTGGCAGAGGGGAGGAAGACAGGATGGGCATTGCGTGAGGTTGGTGTTGCAGACGACTCTGTTGTCTGTCTCATTTTTCTAAAGGAAGAATACATTCATGGATTCTCCATGTAATTAGTTCATTTGTAGAGCATATGCCTATAGGACAAGCTTTATGGCTCGGATATCTCATCTCAACAGTTCACCTGCATCACAGTCACTCCATAAGCGGCCATCTAATAAGAGGCCAAAACTTATTTTCTCTAAAATCACCAGGCAGTTTTAAATCTTAAACTGAGCATCATCAATTTTGAAAACCGTTAGTCCTCGGTCTTGTAGTAGAGCTCTGTAACTAGGTCTTCTGAAACAGAGCTACGTCTAGAACAAACCTGACCTAAGAAGGTTAGGGTTTTTTTTGTTGTTGTTTTGAGACAGAGTCTTGCTCTTTTGCCCTAGCTGGAGTGCCGTGGTGTCAGCCTAGCTCACAGCAACCTCAAACTCCTGGGCTCAAGTGATCCTTTTGCCTCAGCCTCCCTAGTAGCTGGGACTACAGGCACGCGCCACCATGCCCGGCTCATTTTTTCTATATATTTTTAGTTGTCCAGCTAATTTCTTTCTATTTTTAGTAGAGACATGGTCTCGCTCTTGCTCAGGCTGGTCTCGAACTCCTGACCTCAAGTGATCCTCCCGCCTTGGCAGAAGGTTAGGTTTTAATTCAGATGCTAGATTTTGGTAAAACTCAGCCATCACAGGAAGATTTTAAAAGACTGTGTGTTGTTAACACAAAGGAATCACCAGAATCACCAAACACAGGAGACAGTCCTATTAGTTTAAACAGACAGCAGAACTTGAGTTTCACGCAAATATTACCTCTGGACTAATTTTACTGTCTTGTTTTATACAGAGATATGGATATGAAAAGAAGAAAAAATCAGAACTTTCTTGAGTGGTATTTTATATTAATGTGTGAGCAAACAATCCCCGCCACCGAAGATTTTGCTTGATCCTTTAATAAGCCCATATCAAATCATTCCCTTAAAAGGGAAATGTCATTTAATGATTTCCACCAAATCAACTTGCTCATAAAAACAGAAGGGTCAAGGAGGTAGAAGAGAAAAAGTGAGTAAATCAACTCAGGGAAATTCCTCTGCATTATTTATCATCAACCAATAAACCAATATTTAGCGAACATGCATGAAAGATGCTATCAAGGAATACAAAGAATATGACCCAATAATATGAAGTGAGGACACGGTGGTTACTCACAGGCACTGTCAGTCCACACTCTAGGCTTTAATTTTAGTAATGACTTTAATAATTTTAATAATGATTTAAATCACTTATAAGTTGCCTCATAAATTGCTTATATTCTTGGGAGAGTTTTTAGTTTTTTTTTTTAATTGCCTCTCTCTGCTACTCTTTACTTTGGTTACCATGAGGAGATAAAGCACTGGAAATCATCAGAATTCCTTTCCGTCTCTAAAATACTACACTATACTACAATATCATGTAATTCAATGATTCTTATTCATATAGAGCTTAAGTGCATCCATTTTCAATTTTATTCAAGTGTACTTCTTTGCTAAAACATACTTTGTATAAAGAAGGCCTGTGTTTTTAGAGTGTAATAATTTTTCACTGTTTATTTAGCAAATCCATATTGGATAATCATTATACACTAGATTCTATATTAGGTGCTTGGATATAACACCTTGGCTTATGGATCTTACAATTTAGTGGTCTTTATCACAGCAGTACACATGACACATTTTGGAAGGCCTCACGAAGGAATTCAGATTTAAAGAGCTGTGTTCTCAAAAATGTGTTAATAGTTCTAGTCTTCTTTTAAAAACATTTTAAATTCCTTTAATTTTATAAAAAGGAACTCATGATCTTTGTTTAGCCTCAGTAATACACTAAGGCTGTGGTCCCCAACCCTCGGGCCACAGACTGATACAGGTCCGTGTATAATTAACAGAGAGGTTTGACTGCACAATAAATGTAATGCCCTTGAATCATCCTCAAACCATCCCCTCAACCAGATCCGTGGAAAAATTGTTTTCCATGAAACTGGTCCCTGGTGCCAAAAAGGTCGGGGACCACTGCACTAAGGCACCGCAAGATTGTTATCAGGAGATGTAAAACTATGGTGGGTTATACATAGTAACAGAAGCGGCTACTTGGGTTAAAAGAACAAGGGCTGCCAGACAGTGAGAAAAAAGCAGGAAGGATAAAAAATTATAGAGAAGCTAGCCAGACAAAAAGTCACTACTGTGTAATTATCTGTTACTTAAGGATGTGGTCCCTGTGGTTTCGGATGGACTTGTTTGAGGCATGTTTGTCTGTAAGGCTGGCTGAAGTTGTAGGAGGGGATGGGAGGACAAAGAAAGCTAAATTTCTTTTGGGAACAAACACAGAAAAAACTGTTTTGTGAAGTCTTCCAGCTCCTGAACACTTTCAGTTGTCTCCTGGACTATCTTGATGGCAGCTGTAGAAGTTACATACATTTCGAAAGCAAGCAAGCAAACAAACCAGAAAAGTGCCAATGATATTTTCTCATGAGAACAATGAGAGAATTTTCCTAGCCAAAAATACAACTTCGCCCATGGGCTAGGAGGGACCTTGCTGTGTTTTGGGAAGGCATCATCAACCTCTCCTCCCGACAGGAGGAAATCTATTCTTGGACTCCAACACTTCCCTCAATGTCCTTTCTGATACTTGGTCTTTCCAATTGGTAAGTTCTTCTTTAAATTGTATTTTAGTTACATTTTCTGTTAGCCTGTATTATTTATTTCCTAAACAAAAATGGAAAATGTTGACCACATCCTCTCAAAGTTGAGTAACGACAACAGAGCGATAAAGTTGAACTCCATGAGCCACCTTTGAAAGATGAGCCTGCTTACTTCTTTTTCTCACCCAGAAATCACATGGATTACTCGAAGGCAGTAATGAGGATACTTTCATATTTAGAATATTCTCATTTGTCTTAAACTTGTTCTAATAATGAGGTCTGCTCTAGAGCCTCCAATTCCTCTTAAGTTTGGGGGCTCAGTTCAATGGCACATCTTGCTCTGAAAAATACCTTTGAAAATTTAGTAGAAGGTGAGGCCTTCCTTCCCTGAAGGGAGACGTTCTTCCTTACTGTAACCCCCACCTCAAGACTGGATGTATTTTCTCAAACACAGTTGCCTTACTTTTTACATATATTCAATTGGAGTCATTAAAAATGCCCTATATTCTTTTCTTATTTTCTCGTGTACAGTTAATCATGCTCTATATTCTATTTTTATAGTTTTCCATACTCTCCCGCCCCAGTTCCGTGTTCAACTAGCACATGTTCTTACTGAGGTTCTGTCTCTTGGCTCCAGATGAGCATAGCCATGGTTTGACCCGTTCTTTTCTGCTAGAGTGGGCTATAGGGAGAATGGAAGGGAATATTAGCTGTGCTGTTCAGTTAATAAACACTTATTTATTGAGGGCCTAGTATGCACCAGAAACCAGGTTAGAGACTTGGTTAGAATGAGGAATGAGGCAATATGGTCCCCTTACACTGTTTACAGCCTATGGTAGGAGAAGTCCCACAGATCCAGATGACAGTTTGTGACAGAAGGTCAGAAGTGAGAGAACACAGTGGCAGGGCTCTACTTTGTCTGTGCCTTCTTAATCTTCATGCAAGCTAAGAAATGTGGAATAATATGCATTAATACTTTACTGTTTTATTTGGGAAGAAAAAATACACCTTATACATGTAGGATTATATAAGCAATTTCCTTACTTTATAGAATAATTGTCTGTAAGCTTTGAGATCAGATTATGATTGATTTGGAGGCTCTGTTTGGAGAGACTGTGGTCTCATGGACTGTGAGAGTCATAGATGTGGGAGAATTTAAAGAAGCTTTTTAAGGCTGGAGCAGAGACCACAAGGAAGGGGAGGGAACCAGTGGGTGGGGAGAGGAAGATTGTGGTAAGGGATGAGGCTCCACTGGCGAACAAGGAGCGGATGGGGCCGGACCTTAGAAACCATGCGAATATGTTTGAGCATGATTGTGAGAGTCATGGGAAGCTGCAATTTTAAGCCGATTTCTGTTGTTTCACCTGGAAAGGTACCAGCGATTGTATTCCATCCATCCTTTTGTCTCTTATTACATCCTTTGCTCTCCATTAAACTGGAATAAAAATGGATTGAAATGATTCTTTCTCCCATTTCAGTTTTACAAGAAACAACCCCATTGATAATGCTAGGCTGCTTTGATTAGAACAAAACAGTATTTAAATTATCATCAAAAAGATTTTCTCAGTATCTAATTGTGGGAAGCACTGAAGAGAATAACACATACAAAAAATATAGTCATCTGGAGTCTACTGTTTGAAAACTTATCATTTACTATTCTGCCTGTGGTCTTCCACAAACTGCCATCATTCCTCTGCCTTTACTCAACCTGTTTGGTCTCATCAGGGAACTGGAAATCCAGCCCAATTTTTCTCTTCAGTGATGTCAAGAGATACCAAGGAAGGTGTTGCAACATTCTAACCAGAAAGCTATTTTTTTCCCCCACCTTGGCAGCACCTCAGAGAATGAAAGAAGTAGCTGTGATATGAAGGCACAACTGGCAGGTTTGGGTTTCTCTTGGCTGACAGCTTTATTTCAGGACATTGCTTTGCCAACCACATCCAGACCTATGTGGCTGGAAGATAGACTTCAATAAATCTGGACGTCTCTTTAAGCATGAAGGCAATCTATCCCTTTTCCTCCAGACACCCATTTCTTCATAATTAATTAAACATTAAAGAGATTTCCCACCATCTCCCATCTAAAGCTGCAAGAGGATGTCTAACTCTTGCCTGAAACAGGTTTCACAGATCCTGGAGTGAGCATTGGGAAAGTGTTCCACAGAAAAATGGCTTGGCAAGAGGAGGGAAGAAAGACATCATTCACATGATCCCTCGTTACTGAATTAAGGGTTTGGATTTGATTTTCTGAATTCTGTTCCTGCTATTTTGCCTCCCCTCTCCTTCGCCAATACACAGGCACACTATCGTGTTTATGTCTTTATGGAGAAAACGTGTAGCTCCTCGCATTATCGACTGTGAAAAGTAATACCCTCCTGCTTCTGTCCCTGGCATCGGAATACCTGAACCTTCTCTCTTTGAGTCCCAGGAAAAGTATGAGTTTGCATTTGGAGGACAAAAGAAACACATTTTTTTTTCATGGATAGACTTGAACTATTCATTATTCTCCATAGAAATACAGAGGGGGAAAAATATCAACAAAGTGCAATCTGATCTCATCTTATTGTCCTTTAATCCTTCTAAAAATCTGTCTTTGACATTTTAGGACATGAGCAGAGAACAGCAACAGCGATAACAATACCGGAGGGAGAAGAGGACTGTGTGTTTATACGCCCCCGGCGTTACTTATCACTCTGAATTGTGATTTTATTTGTATCTGTCTTTCTTACCCATGAGACAAGCATCCATAAGGACAAGGACGAGGTCTGATTCATCTCTCTCTGTGCTCAGCACAGAACACAGTGTCTGACACACAGAAAATATTCAGAGAGTATTTTTTGGTCACACAAATGACTGGGTCCACAAAAGCAAAAGCCATCACCCAAACAAAAATTTCCATTGTATTATTTCCTACTCTCAGACAAATTCCACTGTATTTGCCAGCAGTGCCACATTTGGATTTGGAGGAAACCACACATTCTGGTCCCGTCAAATGACAAACACACAGTGACTGGGCCCCCTCATGCCATAGCCTGCTCATTGGCCAAGGTCTGAGAGAACAGAGATTCAGGAACCCGAAGGCCAATGTTTAGGCTCTGCCATTAGCTTAGTGACCTTGGGCAAGTCCCTGAATGTGATTGAGCTTCCATGTCCTTCTTTGTAAAATAGAGAAGTTGGACAATGGAATTCCTAACCTGGAATTCCATAGATTCATGGATGAATATCAAGAGAAGTCTGTGACCTTCCTGAAATTGTGTGTAAAATGGTACAGCTATATAAATATATGTATTTGTGCATTTTTCAAGAAAAAGGTTTATAGCTTTCATTATGTTTTCTAAAGGAAACTAACTTAAAAAAAAAAAAAAGAGGTGAAGGAACTCCTGAATAGCTAATTTTGATATCCTTTTCTCCTATAAAATTTCTACATGTCTAAGAAAGCTAAAATTTAGCCCACAAAATATTTGTTTTTCTCTGATTGCCCATTTTCCTCGTGGTTATTCACAACCTCATGATACTTCAAACATCTACATATGCACAGGTTAAACTTCATCTACATTGTCTGAATCTGGAGCTAGGGCTTTTACTTCTCCAAATTCCACACAGGAATTGTTACAGTCATGCCCATGGTAAATATTGAATGAAAATGTTCATAGATTTATTTTAAACAGAACACTGGCTATTTTCCCTCAAATACTCCCTGCCTCTCAGGACTGGGGCCATGGGTACCATCTACCCCAGTGGCGCACAGGAGGCAGACAGCAGAGGGACTGTTTACTGAAAATGTCCACATGAGAGGCTGACAGAGCAACATGATCGTCCAGGAACACTGGGGACACTGGGTGAACAGAAAGTGAAGGTTTCTGACTGTTGAGAGGAGTGGCAGGGAGGCCTACATCTGCGGTAGTAACTCGGTGAGCAAAGGCTGTCCCCTCAGAGTCTGAAGAAGCCAGACTCAGGGCGGAAGGAAGAAGAGAGCTTTGTTTAGCAGGCCCGTATTAGTTTCCTATTGGTCCTTTCACTAATTACCACAAACTTGTGGCTTAAAACAACACAAATGTATTATCTCACAGTTCTTGAGGTCAGACATCTAAAATAGGTCTGCAGAGCTGCAAACCTTCTGAAGGTTCTGGGGGGAGAACCCCGTTCCTTGGCCTTTACAGCTTGCAGAGGCCAACTACATCCTTTGGCTCATGGCCCCCTTCTTCTGTCTCCAAAGCCAGCAGAATAGCATCTTCAAACCTCTTTCTCTCTGTCCCTCTGCCTGAGCCTCTGTCGTCACATTGCCACTTGTCCAACTCTGGCTTCTCCTACGTAACGTTGATAAAGGTTTGTGATGACACGGGGCCCACCTGGAGAATCCAGAATAATGTCCCCATCTCAAGATCTTTAACTTGATCACATCTGCAAAGCCCGTGTTGCTATAAGAGGCAACACTCACAATTTCTGGGATTAGGAGATGGACGTGGTTGAGAGCCCCTGTTCAGCCCCCCACGATACCTTATGTTTGCTTGCAATCGTTGATTTATTATGCCATAGTTTTGTAGAAAGAGTCGTGTTCATGGCTATTATGTTCAGGGAAGGAAAAAGCAGAAAGGGAATTTATGTAGCCAAATATATGAACCAGTGGTAAGAAAAGAGGGAAAAACTATGTTCCTGGAGCTGAGAAGAACCTAAAGTTTTTAACGAGTCACCAGTTGCCTCTGAGAGACATAAAGAATAAAGGAGCCTCCTCTTATTAGAAATTTGTCACATTTTTCTCATCTACATGGTTTATGTATAAGACTAAAACAATGGGAGTTTTTCAAATAATAATAATAACGTAATATTGTTCGTCATAATAATAATATAATAGCTGTGCATTAGAGCTAAATGAAATGAGAATGTTCTGTTGCATTCTCATACGCTTATGCCTTAGTTTGTGCTGCTATAACAGAATACCTGAGAATGCATAATTTATAAAGAACAGAAATGTATTTCTCATAGTTCTGGAGGCTGAGAAGTCCAAGATCAAGGCGCTGGCATCTGGTAAGGGCTTTCTTGCTGAGTCCTCACCGGGCAGCAGAGCAGAAGAGAGTGAACCTGCTTGCCCGAGCCCTTTCAGTAGCGGCATTAATCCATCCATGAGGGCAGAGGCCTCACACCCTAAACTCCTCCCAAGAGGCCCCATATCCCAGCACCACTCCACTGAGGATCAAGTTTCCAGCACATAAATTTTGGGGCACACATTTGGACCATAGTCGCTGATATTTTTGTGGGGGCAGAGATGTGCACTGT
>RJWJ010039337.1:0-14534 GCA_004363605.1 Indri indri | reverse complement strand
CCACATTTTATTAATCCACTCATGTATTGATGGACACCTGGGTTGTTTCCACATCTTTGCAATTGTGAATTGTGCTGCTATAAACATTCGGGTGCAGGTGTCTTTCTTATAGAGTATCATTTGTTCTTTTGGGTAGATGCCCAGTAATGGGATTGCTGGATCGAATGGTACTTCTACTTGTATCTCTTTAAGGTATCTCCATATTGCTTTCCACAGAGGTTGCACTACTTTGCAGTCCCACCAGCAGTGTATGAGTGTTCCTATCTCTCCGCATTCACGCCAACATTTATTGTTTTGGGACTTTTTGATAAAGGCCAGTCTCACTGGAGATAAGTGATGTCTCATTGTGGTTTTGATTTGCATTTCCCTGATGATTAGAGATGTTGGGCCATTATTCTGTCTTCTTTTGAAAAGTTTCTGTTCATGTCCTTTGCCCACTTTTTGATAGGGTCGTTTGATTTTTTCTTGTTGATTTTCCTGAGTTCTAAGTAGATTCTAGTTATCAACCCTTTATCGGATTTGTAGCATGCAAAAATTTTCTCCCATTCTGTAGGTTGTCTGTTTGCTCTTGTGACAGTTTCTTTGGCCGTGCAGAAGCTTTTTAATTTGATCAGGTCCCATTTATTTATTTTGGTTGTTGCTGTGATTGCCTTTGGGGTCTTCTTCATAAATTCTTTGCCTAGGCCAATGTTGAGAAGAGTATTTCCAACATTTTCCTCTAGAATTCTAACAGTTTAACTCCTTAGGTTTAAAAACATCTCCTATTAGCTCCCATTTTTTAAAGAAAACAGTTTTCATCTAGGCCCCACTTCAGCCACTGTTCTGATTTTCCGATTCCCTTTACAACAAAACTTACCAATAAAGTTGTCTGTAGTTGCTGTCTCTACATCCTCACCTCTTCATTTCTCCTGAGCCCACTCTTTTCTGGCTTCTGTCTCCATCACTCTACAGAGACTGTTCTTGCCAAATCTCACCAAGTTCAGTAGTTACTACTTTGTTTTCATTTTACTTGACTCAACAGTCTAAATGTTGGAATTCTTTCATACCCTTGACGAATCCTCTTCTTTCACTACATATTCTCCCTAACAGCGCTCATTAGTTCTCATGGATTCAAATCCCATCTGATGCTGATGATTTTCAGATTTGTATCTCTAAATGTACATATCCAGCTACCTACTTGAAATCATCATTCTGATAATCTCATATCAGTATCAAACGACATGTTGAAAATGGAACTGATTTTTTTCTACCAAACGTGTTCCCTGTCCACAATCTTCCCCATTCCAGTTAATTGCATCAATATCCATGTACACAGTTTTTCCGGCCAGAAACCTAAGAATTATCCTTGATTCCTTGCTTTTCCTTCCTCTTGCCTTCTTCCCCCAAAACAGACACGCCAGCAAATCGTGCAAATTGTAGTGCCAAAATATATGTGGAATCCACCTCCGACTTCTATTGCCCCCATCTTAGTCAAGCCACCTATATCTCTCACTGAGTTGCTATGACAATTTCCAAACTGGTCTTCCTGCTTCCATTATTGCCTCTTCTAATCCATTCTTCACATAGCAGAGTGATTTTTAAAAACATTAATTGCATAATGTGACTTGCCTACTTAGACCTATTCAGTGGCTTCCCGTTACACTCTGAATAAAATTCAAAGTCAGGTACCATGACCTGGTAAGTCCCTGCATGATCGGACCCCTTCTTATGTTGACACTCAACTTTTGCCATTCTCTACATCATGTACTCTCCTATAGGCGTGCTGGTCTTTTTTTCACTTTCTCAAACAAGGCAACCTCTTTCCTATTTGAAAGCCTTTGCATATGCTGTCCCTTCTGTCTGGAATGCTCTTCTGCTGATTTTTCTCAAGATAAAACTCCTTACATCTCAGCATAATGATCTCTTCCTGAGAAGGCCTTTACTTACCATCTTATCAGAAATAATTTCCTCCATCCCTGCTTTCTATAACTTTCTATTTCAGTACCTTGACTATTTTTTTCATTAACATTTACAACTTGCAATACTTCTATTAGTGTCTTTTTCTTTTTCTTAATTTAATGTCAGCATCCCCCACTAGACCACAAGCTCCATGTTTGTCTCTCTTATTCACTGCTGATTCCTCAAGTCCTAGCTGTGCACCTGATATGCAGTAAGTCCTTAAGAAATAATACTTATTGAACAGAAAAGTTAAAAATACCAGGCATGAAGGCTTCCTTTAATAGATTTTGGCAGTCCAGCTCAACAGAATCCATCAGGAGAGAGCACAATGAAGACACAGGAACCTCCAATGCTAAATTCAGCCTCGGAGCAAGGAGCATTCCTCTTATGAACCTCCCCACTCCTAGGGAGATTCAGCATTGCTCATTTAGCCAAGGTTCTTTAAGGCCTGTGGCAGTGGTTCTTAGCCTGGGGTCTATGAGTAGGATCAAGTGGTTCATGCAGCCTCTGAAATTCTAAATAATAATTTGTATGTTAATATGTGCATTTTTCTGGGGAAAAATTCTGCAGCTTTCATCAGATTCCCAAAGGGGTACACGACCCAGAAAAGGTTAAGAATCACTCACTGAAGGGTCCTTCCCTGGGAGTTAGGTCAGCCAGCAGTCCTGAACCACCCTAATTAAAATGTGACTGGAGAACATAGTTGAAGCAACTGTTTCCTTAGAGCTTTTCTTGGTGCTATGAACAGAACTGTTTGAGTTTTTCCTGGCTTTGGGGTAGCTTTCTGGCATTATAAAATGCCAATATTATATAATGCTCAAGTTTTATATGAAGTCCTGCTCTGCTGCCATGACCAGCATAGACCTGATGGCCCATTACTGTGATGGTTGTTTCCTGCCTCATCCTGGATCCTGTCTAGACCTGTGCCCATATCACAACCACGCTGATGTCACCAGCACATCTTTTTTCTGATTCTATTCTGTCAGGGCTATTTACTCATCCTAGATTTATGGATTAGGAGAATTATCTTGTCACTGACAAAGAAAAGAAAATAGGAATGGAGGGAGAACTGATTCAAAAGAAGTTGATGAGTTTCTTTGTAGACATATTAAATGACAGTGGGACATCCAAGTAGAAACTACCAACAAATGCAGTCATTTATGTCTGCTGCTTGCCCCTGTGAGCGCTTGAGTTTGTGAACATGGGCTATGACTGAAACCTCAGGAAAACCTCAGTTTGGGAACTGGAGGAGGAAGAGGATTGCTTGAAGAAGATCAAGAAGGATAAGTTATACAGGTGAGATCCTAAAGATGGGGACACTGCAATAAATCATGGATAATAAGGGTCCAAGAAATAATGAGATAAGAACATGAGTGGAACAATTAGCCTTGGATAAGAGGAAAGAAATTTCCAGTATATAATTAGACATGGGACTCTCAGAATTCAAAAGAGGCCTAACCCATCACTATTATTTTTGAGGCTCCTTATATATTCAAAGAAAATAATAAAGACATTTAAAACAGAGTTTAAACATAGTGAGATGTTTTAAATGTTTATATTTAACATATTGATACTTCTATCACCACCAAAACTTCCACATAATATAATATAATATAGCCATGAAATAAAAGATTTTAAATGTAATCAATAATGTTCTTTAAGGCCTATGGTTCAGTAATAAGACACAAGTTTAAAGTTGTCTGGTAAATTTCATGTTATTCGATCTTGTCAGTTTATGTCTAAAGCATTAACTGGATTTTTTGGATGTACAGTCTTAACTGAAAAAAGCATTAAAAGTCTAAATAGAGTAAATAGAGCCCTTCAAGACCATGAGACTTGTCAAAATGGTTCTTCCTTTTTTAGAGATGTGGGGCTTCTAAGACAGTAAGAACAAAAAGGATGAGGCAATGGAGTATGTTAGTTTTTTTCAGATATATATTTTGTGAATGTAGTATATAGATTTTTAGATCTTAAAGGAACCTTAAAAATCTGATAATCAAAGCTAGATCTAGTAATTCAGCTTCTCATTGTATGACAGGCAAGGAAACTCAGAGAGTTTGTGACCTCTCCAAATTTATGTTACGAGCAGTTGCCTAGACTCAAGATCAGAAACCAAGTCCTCTTCAGAGTTTCTAAACTTGCATGATCATATGAATCACCTGGGAACCTTGTGAAATACAGATAAAACAAATTCTATCCACCTCAACCTACTGAATCACAATCTTGAGAGGTGCGGTCTGAATTTATATTTTAACAAGGCCCCACATCAAGATGAGTGTAATCAGGTAGTTATGGGAGACACTGCATCTGGCTTGCAACTCACTGATCTTTCCATCTTGACACTTGGCCCTTACAATCATCACAATTTATGACATTTTAAAGGTTGGAAATGTTCACATTTTATAAAATTCACCACACAGAGAGTTTTGAATAGTGAATGAAGGCAAAGTTGTGGACTTAGCCTTAATCATCCAATTCACTCTAATTTATGTTCAAGCTGGAAAATTTCAACTTTTCAGTCTGTGCCAAGTTATTCTGAGGCTGATTTTCATCAGGGTTCTTTTTAGTATGGCATTGGTTTCCCTGAAATCTGAGGACCTTTGGGCTGCAGTTAACCCAGTGTAGACTCAGGAACCTCTTCTTGGAGAATTTAAACATTATATTATTCGGCTTGTCTTTTATCACTAATAAGTCACCTTTGAATAAAGACCGCTTTCACAAAAATAGAACCTCATAACTCGCATTTTATAGATGAGGAAATGGACACTCGGAAAAGCCCATTAATTCATCCAAGGTCACATAGCTGTTCAGGGTCAGGGTCAAAACACAAATCTGTTCATCTATCTTGTGTTGATTGAGCACCTACTCCATCTGGGGAAGGTACTCATTGATGGGGATAAAAAGATGCAAAAGACTTGGTCTCTGTCCTCCAGATTTCAAATCGCAGAATAAGTCAGACAGCCTGAGGATGCTGGGCCACTGCTAATGTCACTTGAACTTCATCAGAGCAAATAGATTTTATTTATTTTTTGCAAATAGCTTTTAATTTTGACTCCTGTATTTATCAAAACAGTCCTTAGGACTGTTGTAGGAGAAAGAGAGGTCACAAACTATTGTCCTAGTGACCTGTTTTGCTTGATAGGCATGGAACTTATATAATTTTAAATTGTAGTTTAAAAATTGGGAGAGTTCATATTTTAAAAATCTAGATTTCTGGATTACCTTTAAAAAAAAAACTAAAAGATACAAAGATCTGGCCTTACCGGACCAGTGTTCCCTTATGGCGAGAATTCTTTGAAGGTAAGGAGCTGCTGCCTACTTTATATGGGCTGGTGCTAGCCAATTTGACATAGTTCCTAACCAGCACCTTTTACTCACTCTTACTGCCTACCCAACTCCTGAAGTATTTGTTTGCTAAGCCTGGCAGCTAACTTCTGGGCCTACCAACTGTTGTCTGAACTGTGCCTGACGGCAGATGGCAGCAGTAAGCTATGTCATTAGCATTTCTCCTCCAAGTAGGAAAGATGTAACTGCAGCACCAATCAACGTCCGGGGTTTTTATTTTTTTCCTCTGAAAACAACAAAAACCAAAAACCAAAAATAAAACAGAGGAACCCATGGTCACCAGATTTTAGTTGAGGCATATTTTGACGAAGTATGTTATGAAAAAGAGATTTAGTGCTAGTAGCAAGAAGCAGCCCATTGTGCGCAATAAGAATCTGTAGGGCATGAATTGAATAGCCGGCTACCAGGGAAAATCCTGAAGCTGAAAGATAGGGCAAGCTGACTTGCAGCCACTAGGTGGGGAACCTCTTCCTCATACTAGATCATAAAAATGAACTCAAATGGATCATAGACCTAAACGTAGCAGCTAAAACTTTAGAACTCTTAGAAACAAAACCATGGGAGTAAATCTTTGTGACTTTGGATTAGAAAATGGTTTCTTAGATATGACACCAAAAGCACAAGCAACAAAAGAAAACATAGATAAATGGGACTTCATCTAAACATAAAACTTTTGTGCTTCAAAGTACGCCATCAAGAAAAGGAAAGGGCAACCTGTAGAATGGGAGAAAATTTTTACAAATCATATATCTCACAAGAGACTTGTATGAAAAATATATAAAGAACTTTTACAACTGAACAATAAAAAGAAAATGTCTTAATATACATTTCTTTAAAGAATATATACGAAAAGCTAATAAGCATATAAAAAGATATTCAACTTTATCTGTCATCAGGGAAATAGAAATCAAACCCACAACAAGATACCACTTCACTTCCCATAGTGAAGGATGGCTATTTAGGATGGCTAAAATAAAGGCACACAGACAATAACATGCAGTTAAATTGCATGTCATTCTGAGTGTGATGAAATCTTGTGCTATCCTGCTCCTTCCTGCCTGGGGTGTGAACTATCCCTTTGTCCAGCTTCTCAATACTGTATATCCTACCTGCTACTTAATAATGGCTCCAAAATGCAAGAGTAGGGATGCTGGCAATTCAGATATGCCAAAGAGAAGACATCAAGTTCTTCCTTTGAATGAAAAGTTCTTGACTCAATAAGGAAAGAAAAAAATCATGTGCTTATATCTGTCAAATTGCAAAGAAGGAAAAAGAAATTCATGCTAGTTTTGCTATTGCACTTCAAATTGCAAAAGTTGCGGCCACAGTGCATATTAAGTGCTTAGTTAAGACAGAAAAGTCATTAAATTTGTGGGTGGCAAACATGAACAAAAATGTGTTCCGATTGATGGCAATTGGGTTCAGTATTATCCAAGGTTTCAGGCATCCACTGGGGATCTTGAAATGTATCTTCCATGGATAAGGAGAGACTACCCTGTATCCATATAATGGAATATTATTCAGCCATAAAAAGAACAAAATACTGATACATGCTACAGTGTGGATGAACCTTGAAAACATTATGCTAAGTGAATGAAGCCAGTCACAAAATGATTCCATTTATATGAAATGTCTGGATTAGGTAAATATATTTATATGAAACGTCCAGGTTAGGTAAATATAAAGAGACAGAAAACAGATTGATGGTTACCAGGGGCTACAAGGAGGGGAGATTGGAGTGACTCCTAATTGATATAGGTTTTTGGGGGGAGTGATGAAAATATTCTGAAATTAGATAGTAGTGGTGGTTGTGCAACTCAGTGAATATACTAAAAGCAATTGAATTATACACTTTCAAAGGGTGAATTTTATGATATATGAATAATATCTCAATAAAGTCATTTTTACAAAGGCAATTAGATATTAGTCCCTGGCAGTGCTTCAGGATCAATGGTAAAAAAAAAATCAGGTTTTTTTGACACTGAGGGAACATAGTTTAGTGTGGGTGATTTTTAGGTGATGGGATGTGGGTTAAAGCAGCTGTGACTGTGGCCCACACCCCCTCCTCTGGCTTCCAGAGAACAATAAACTGAGGGAGAGACAACTGGTAACGAGGAAGGGTGGGGAGGTTGGAGAGGAGACTAAAGAGAGAGGCCTAGCCTGGGAGACAATATCTTACTCTCCATGGAGGGAATAGGTGAGGTCATAGAGTTTCCATATGTGTTCATGAGATATCAGAAATCAGCCTGATAATAATCTCCTTCCAACAGAGACTGGGCATAAAAAAGTACAAGTTTCAAGAAGGCAAGGGATAGAAAGGTTTTGCTATTAGGACTTACCTGACCAGAGTTTTCTCATTTGACACTAAATCCACTGAGTACACACACACACACACACACACACACACACACACACACACACACACATGCATGGTGGGGTTGGGAGAGAGAGAGAGAGACAGAGAGAGAGAGAGAGAACCCAATGTTTCATAGTGGCCAAATGAATCATTTCCTGGAGAAATGATGGCATGACTCTGAATAGGCTGCAGCAGAGCTCAACCTAAATCATCAAGACTCAGTCACCTAGGCTGCAAAACCAGTTGTTTTCCCTTCTCCTGGGCTCTCATCCATACCTAGATATGTTGGTTTATTTTTCTCATCTAATGTACCTCACATCTGTCCCTTTATTTTCAATCCTCTTAAGACTCTAACAGACCAGTGGTGCTCATCAATTTATGCCTGATAAACAACTCAAACTAACTAATGAGGAGAAAATAAAAGTGTTAGTTTAAGAGCTAAATGACTGTGAATTTCCTGTTAGGGGAAGAATCTGTGTTTGTTTTAGCTAAACACCTTGATGGGTCATTTTGATTGCTCAAAGATTACCCTTGGGGCATGGTTGGAATAAACCTAGAGCTCTGCTTGAGAAATTAGCAGTAATGGCTTGGTCTGGGGATTTGTAATCTGAGGGAAAGGAAGGAGAAGATCAAAAGAGAAAGAAGGAGAATTGAGTAGCATAAGGTGACAGATGCTTAATATTTAATTTCAAGTTGTTTACTGTCTCACTGTAAGTGCAGTTGTCCCTCAGTATTGTGGGGGATTGGTTCCAGGACCTCCTGTGGATACCAAAATCTGTGGATGCTCAAGTCCCTGATATAAAATGGCATAGTATTAATATTTGTATATAACCTATACATATCCCCCTGCATACTTTAAATCACCTCTAGATTACCTATAATATCGAATACAATCTCAATCACATTATCATTGATTATTTGATACCTTCCCACTGCTCTTCCAGCTTCACTCTTTGTCCTTACTCATACTTTCCCCCATGCTTTGTGTTCTGGGAAACTGACTTGTATTGACATCATTTATGGGCTTTCTTATATTCTGGCTTCTTGTTGGGTTCCACCATTGAGAAGCCCTGGCAGGGGATCTGAGGGAGGAAAGAAAGTGAGGTCAGGGTGTTTATTCACTCAGCTCCCTCCCTGTATGGTGGCTGTGGGATGGCTAAATTCACAGTACCTGATAGATGACCCTGTTGATATCTCCCCTTCCCATCAGCTAACTTCTCTCACCTCCTCTCCTCCCTCCTACAGAACTAGGAATGGTCATAATCCCACCATTATTCATCCTGGGGTACTCTACTATCCCTTGTGATGTCCCTACACCCTACCCACATCTTTGTTAGTCCCTTTATTAAATTCTCTTAAATTATCTGAGTGTGCCATCTGTTTTTTTGCTAGCACCCTGACTAATACACTTATTAGGATTTTACATGCATTATCTCAGTTAATTCTTACCACAACCCTATGAGGTAGATATTGCTGTTAACTGTATCTTACAGATTTGTAAATATGAGGCAAAGAGAGGTTAAGTAACTTGCCCAAGGACCTTCTGATTCTAGAGCTTTGGCTTCTATACACTATGTTGGGGTTTTTTGGGCCATTCTAGTGGTATCCCTGCATTCATATTCCAAGCCATCTGATACACCATGGCTAGATTATTCTTTCTAAAACATTTATCCAAGGCCCTCTAGGATATGGCTCTTATCTATCTTTTATCTCCCCTCTGCTTCTCCACTGTATAAGTTTTACAATGAAGCTAAACCGAGCTATTCAATTTTTCCTGAACACACCTTATTAGTCCTACCCCATCCCTCTACTCATAAGGTACCCCAAACCTGGATTCCCTCCTCACCCCCATCCCATCATATTTGCTGGCTTTAATTTTCCTTTTCCTTCAAGGCACAGCTAAAATACTCCCTATTACATAGTATGGCTTATCCTAGTTCTGCCACTTTCTAGTAAGTGAACTTCAGTGAGTCATGCTAACTTCTCTTGAGTCTCAGTGTCCTCAACTGTTAAATTCGTATCAATTTCTGGTCTACTGATCTCAAAATGTTATTATTTACTGGTCTCAAAATGGCCACCCAGCCTAAGGACTCTTCTTCTATTCAACAACTTGATTAAGCTTCCACAAGTGTGGTGGTAAATATTTGCCAATCTTGTTACAGCTGCAAAGCATATGAACCCCTTTCCTATTTGGGGGACTTGTCCATCGTGTACATCTTGGTGAAATAAAAGTCCTTGCCTCTTACTACAGAGGCCAAGAGGGACCAAACATTCCTACTCCTTGCTCCCAGCAGATAGGATACAGGCCTAGGCTCAGCCACATGACCTAGGTATTTAGCTTCTTCCCAGGACTTTGACTTTGGAGGAAGTAGATACAAAGGCAATTGGAAATTTTTCACTAGCCATAGTTTCATTATCCTCCCCAGGATATAGCATGGTTTAGTAGTTCTCAAACTTTAATGTGCAACAGAAACTCCTTGGCATGATGGATATGTGTATGTGTGTGTGTGTGTGTGTGTGTGTGTGTGTGTGTATTTGTAGGGGAGTGCTCATGTTAAAATGCAGGTTCCTGTGCCCTACATAGACCTGCTAAATCAGTATTACTGGAAGAAGGGCATAGGAACTTTCACTTTCACGAACTCCTAAGGGCCCTGGTGATTCTGATAACACACTAAAATTTGAAAATCACTCATCTAGGAGATCTGTAGATACTACATTATTTGTGCCTTACTCATTTTTCCCTTCTTTACCTATGGTTTTCTTGTATCTCTCATTATTTACTTCTACGGAAGACAAGATCTATCTTCTCTTCAGAGACTTTGGCTTTACTCTTTCTCAGAGAATACTCTTTACATTACTCCCTCCAAACCCCCCCACATATTAAATACCACACACACACACACACACACACACACACACATCCTGCTCTGACATCTTGAAAGGTAAACAGGGTTTATATGCCATCAATCATTTTTCTTATCATATTTCTAATTCTTCTAAGAGCAGGAATTTGCTTAGTCTCCACAAACCTCTTCCAAGTTTCCAATCTTTTAAGAAATTAATTTAAGTTTTTGCCATAGCATGAGCGGAGATCATGGTAATTTTCGGTCCATTTTATGAGACTTTTGCTCTTTCTTTCACATAAATCCTATCAATTTTACGGGCATCTTTAATTGTTTCGGTTTAACGTAAACTAGATTGATGGTATGAATTTATCTCCATCAGTTCTTCCAACCCTTTATCATACTAATGTTAACTATTTGACTTCATAGGTCATTTGATTACTTCTCTTTCCCGGGACATTTGAAAATCTCTCTTCCCTGACCCTTTTTTATATATTGGAGGAAGTCATTATTTTCCCTGCCATAGATCTTTTCAGGGTCATGTGCATTCTTCATAAATTGGACCTTTTATCCCTTTAAATGCATAGTCATGATGAGATATCTTCTTGCCACTTTTCATGTCTTTTTGACATTCTTATTACAATCTTGAGCAAGTTAAAAATTAACTTAGGTCTCTGTTTCCTACTCTGTAAGAGAAGAGGACTGAAATCAAGGCTCTCTAAGGGACCTTTTAGATTCAGTAGTCCCCAACCTTTTTGGCACCAGGGACTGTCTTCATGGAAGGCAACTTTTCCACGGACTGGGGAGGGGAGATGGTTTCAGGATGATTCAAGTGCATTACATTTATTGTGCACTTTATTTATATTATTACATTGTAGTATATAATGAAATAATCATACAACTCACCATAGGTTGGGGACCCCTGTTCTAGATGGTCTATGCCTATAGAGGACTGGGTAGTTTGACATCAGACCTGGGCACTGAGAAGCAAATAATAAAGTTTCAGTAAACCAAAACACTCTTAAATGTTATAGAACAAGGCTTCTTAAACTTGCCTCATACCAAGAATAGCCTTAGAAGATTGTTTTTAAAATGATGACTTTCCACACTCCCCCCAGAGAGTGTGATTCAGTTGGTCTGGGATCAAAACTGGAAATTTATATTTTAAACAAGGGCCACAAGCAATTCTTATGATCAGGCAAGTTTAAGAGACACTACTAAAAGAATGGAAGATACTAGAGAGTTTTGTTTGTAGGCTTTATTTTTTATCGAGGTATAACATACACACAGAAAAGTGGACAAATTGCATTTTTACAAAGTGAACGCACCTATGTAATCAGCACCAAATTAAGAAACAATAACACCAGGGCCCCAGAAGCTCTTCAGTGTGCCACTGCTCAGTAACTACCTTGTCTAATAGTAACCACAATCCTCAATTCTAACAGCATTGATTAGCTTTGACTGTTTTTGAACCTTATGTAAATGGAATAAACTACCATGTACTCTTACGTGCCTGACGTCTTTCATTCAATGTCATTTTTGAGTTTCATCCATGTTGCTCTCTGAATGACAACTGGTCATTCTTATTGCTATTCTATTATGGGAATATACTACAATTTATCCATTCTATTGTTCAGTTGTTTCCACTTTGGGGCTATCATGAATAGTGTCACTATAAACTTTCTTGTACATGTTTTTTGGTGCACATATGCACTTATTTACTTTGGGTATATACTCAGGAGTGGAATTGCTGGGTCAATGGATACGTGTATTCTTAGCTTAGATACTGCCAGACAGTTTTCCAAGGTGGTTGTTTCAATTGACACTCCTACGTGCAGTATATGAGAGTTCCAGTTTTTCCACATCCTTGCCAAAGCATGGTTAGGTCATTAAATATGAAATGTATGATTTTTAATCAAAAATGTAGTTTATTATATCTCAAACAAAAAGCAGGACAATTAATCAAAGTATATGCCTCCTTGGTTAAGTATATTTCTAATAAACTTATTTTATTTTATTATGATATTTTATTTTCTTTATAGCTATTATGAATGGTATTAAGTCTTTGATTTGACCAGCTTGATTGTTATTAGTATATAGAAATGCTACTGATTTGTGTATGTTGATTTTGTAACCTGAGACTTTGCTGAATTTATTTATCAATTCTAGGAGTCTTTTGATGGAGTCTTTAGGATTTTCTAGATGCAAGATCATATCATCAGAAAAATGAGATAGCCATGCATGAGATGCTAAATAAATATTTGTTGGAATGAATGAATGAATGAAAATAAATGAAAGAATGCATAAACATTGTTTATAACTATTCAGTTGCTTTCACCAGGCCTCCAGAGTTTTGTTGAAAGGAAGAGTTGCAGAAAACCATTCTTTAATGATATAAGGGATCATGGCTTTTGAGAAATTCAGAGTTATTGACATAACTCTGGAGGATCCCAGTAGGCTTCAAGGTGAGTTATCAATAATTAAAAGGCCAGATTGGGTAGTGAAGTATCAATTGAGAATTGCAGTTGAGAATTAACAACTAGGTACTATGAAATTTAATATTCATGTTACATATCTTCAAATAGTTCTATATGCTGTCTATATTTAATGTGTATAATTAGAGGATAGTTAATACTAGTGCTTTAGTCATTCATTCAACAGATATTTGTTGAACACCTACTAGATGCCAGATATTGTGTTAAATCATGGTATAATGGAAAGAGTATGGGCTTTGGACATCGATAGACTTGGGTTTGAATCCCTGGTCTTCTGCAAGTTATTTAACCTCTCAGAGTCTTAATTTCCTCATTTGTAAAATGTAACTATAATGCTTACCTTGCAGGTTGTTGTGAGGATTAAATGAAAAAATGCATGTAAAGTGCCTGCTGCTACATAGAAGGCATGTAATATATTTGTTCCCTACATCATTTATCAGAGTGTGCATATTTACTGACAAAATTTATCGTACCTTGGCCTTGCCTTGCTTGTGTGCTCAATGCTCTATAGGTAGAGTATATCTATTGTTTCAAACTTTCCAGAGAACTTTTGACAAATATGATCGTATTCTTTAAGCAAACAATTTTATTTATAGTTTATTGGATATTCATAATCGCCAGGAAAATAATGTATTATACAGATATAGAAACTAAGACTCAGAGGAGCCCATCAATCTTCTCAAAATCATAGTAAGCAACCAAGCTTAGTTTAAACTCAGATGTGATTCCTAGTTCAGTGCTCAGAGTACTTGCTATTGCATATTTATAGTATATATTACCAATGCCAAATGTGCTACACTTTAGATGACATATAATTAAATGACTTAAGAATTGCCTCACTGAGACACAATCACGTGTCTGATGTGGCAGCAAAGACTGCTATGGATTGATCTTATAACAATCCTCTATGTGGCTTGCCTCAAGTTTCTCTAAGTGCATTACCATACACTTTTCCACACTCAAGTTCATCTTCCACTTTCCTGACCACTCATTAGATGTTTCTGCAGTTTCTCACTGGTAACTTGGCATGTTTTATTAATAACGCACAGAACCTCTCCAGGAAGTGTCTCCTGGAGGATAGGTAGCTCATAGATCTCAAATAGCAAACCAGAAGATACCAGTCCTCTTAAGTTTACTTCTTGTACAGTCTTCACATCACTTCCACCATTCTTCATGGGTCAAAGCCATCACAAGCCTGCCCAGAGTCAAGAGGAGAAGGAAACAGATGTGACCTCTCAATCGGAGTTGTGACCAGGACTGAGCAACCTTCATGCATCCAAGACTGACTACATCCAACATACACTTCCTGAGATGCACTTGGGTGCCTCATACATAGTGTGTCCATACTAAAAAGTCCTTGGTTCACTAGCCAGAGTGGGACACTCTGGAATGGTTTTTACACTTGACTTACCCCTAGCAGGGTATCCTCTCTAATTTGGGGGACCCCTATACCCTAAGACAGAAGTTTATCCCTGAAGGGGCATGAAGGTTCTAACCATCACAGACATGCTTTCCCACATGTGAGTGCCTGGATTAGAGAAACAGACACATGGAAAA